>JAJONR010000873.1:0-112823 GCA_029582245.1 Solanum etuberosum
GTTCCCATCCCAACAATAAATAAAAGAAAAATTTTCTTCTATTTAACATTGTATTTTTATTTCTATGGTCTATAGTGTTGGTGTATGTTTACAAATTTTGAAGACTATAAGTATTGTTGTTTGTTGACAAGAAAAATGGTTGTGTTTAGTTTGTATTATTGCTCTGATAAATGAATTGATGAATATTTTGTATCGATATTAATCATTAATTATATGTGTTTAAATATATATGTCAAGGGTTAGTAACTTGACTCCACTTAACACATCCAAATTTATCTCTTATTAATATAAATTTTAGACCTGCAAATCTCCTAGAGAGTGAGAACTTCCATTTATTTGTTTATATATGTAAATCTTATTCATAAATGTAAATTGTTAGA
This sequence comes from Solanum etuberosum, assembly GCA_029582245.1. NCBI lineage: Eukaryota > Viridiplantae > Streptophyta > Magnoliopsida > Solanales > Solanaceae > Solanum > Solanum etuberosum. The sequence continues at coordinate 381 of JAJONR010000873.1, forward strand.
AAGTATGAAATTTTATTTATTTATTTTAGATCCACAATGTGCTCTTCACATGCTTTTTTTTTATCTTAATCATCGATTACACGTGTAACTATTTTTTTGGGTGGTGATAGGATGAAAACTCGATTTAAAATATTCACAGCCAAAACATGTTACCTTGAGAGAAAACATGTCTACAACGTGCTCCTTCCGTATTGCATTGCATCTTTTTAATAATTCTTTTTGTTTAAATATATATAAATACTTTGTTGATGATTGAAGGTTAAACATGAACCAAACTTACATTTGTAATACTCCAATGAACATTTGTATTTAATATATATATATATGTTTGATAAATGGTGATGAAACTCAAACTCAAGAGCGTTATTTTTCTTTTTATATTTCTTCTTTGTGTAGAGGATTTCACTTTAATTTTTAAGACATATAGTAGAAGATGAAGAAGCAAAACTGGCAGGCTAAATGGGCCTTGTGGCAAGTTATGGCACATCAAATGAAGTACAAGATGATGAAAATGAGATGTTCTTCCTTGGTTAGTTTCTAATTTGGGTTATTAAAATTTGCATTATTACAAATCTTGCATTCTTCGTGATACACTTCACCGTTAATTAACAATTTGGTTATTACAAATCTTGTCTTCTTTGTGATGCAAATATCAAAATTTGTTATAATTTCTGTTGTATTGTCCAAAAGTATATGCCAAGGACTTTAAAACTAAAATAACTTCAAGATTCTAATGAAAATGAATGGAATGTTTGTTGCATCATGAGGAAAATGCATATGTTTGAAAGTATAGGAAGGTTGGAATTTGTTAAGGATAACAATTTACGGTTAGGTGATGTTTGTGTCTTTGAGTTAATCAAGGACCTTTAGGCTAATGAACTTTTTCTAAAAGTGCAGATATTATGCAATAAGGTGGAACAAAAGTCAATGATAATTTTTCTAGGCTAAAATATGGTTTAAAGCTCCTTCAAATGACTGGTTAACCTCAATTCTCATAGAGCAACACATATACCCTATTGTCATCTAAAATAGAAATCTAGTGGTCTCGTTTCTCAATTCGTAATTTTTTTTTCAAATATTTCATTCTGTTTTATCAGGCATTTACACATTTTAACTTTCAATTATCAAGTATGATTCATTTTCTTAAAAATACCTGATGAAATTATTCTTTTTTGTTAACTACTTTGATAAGTTACCACATAATTTATAATTATTCTAATGGTATCAAATATTTCTCTTTTTTCTCTTGCAAACAATAAAATCAACATATCTAATCCAAACTTTTATACAATTTCACTTTATTTTATTGTTTATTGTTAATAATGACAGTATTATATTTTTTCTTAATTATTTTACAAGATTATTTCCTCAACAATGGTTTCCACTTACAATACACTATTATTATTACTAGGTTCAAAAGATATTATTTTCATATATTTATAGTATTCTCCTCTTTCTATATATTTTTACAATATCATTGAACATTGTAGTGTAAAGGTGCCTCCACAAATTCTTCTCTTCTATTAAAGAAGCTTGAAGGGTTAAATGTCACCATAAATTCTTCTATTTTTTAAGAAGATCATAGGGTTTTGGTACTAGTGTGAATTCTTCTATTCCATAAGAAGCTTGTAGGTTCAATCTTGTAATATTTTGACAACAAAAGAGAAAATTGAAAGTGGTTTCTTCAAGGCTTTCAACCCTAATACCAGTGTGGCAGTGTATAGTGAATTGTTAGTATATTTCTCCCACGTTGCATTAGATTGGTCAATTTTCTTTCTTTAATATCATTCTTTATAGAGATGTGGCACTCAATATGGGAAGGGGAAGGCCTTGGTGAGATTTAGATCTTCAAAACCTTTGTGTTATGCAAGTGAATTTTATACTAGTTTATATATTGTATAATTCCTAATTTTATACCAATATTATATAGAATTGAGTTTGTTGATGTAAGTAATTACATATATCATTTCCAAATGACCATATTTTGAGTATTGAAGTAAGTAATTTTGCAGTAAACTATGAAAATGCCTCATATTTTATTTTATAGTTTTTTAAATAGTTACATTCTTGAATTCCAACACCAGAAGTCTCATATTTTGAGTTTATTTGAAATATTTTTCCATCTAATTTTGGGCGATTTTATGATATGGTCAATCTAATTAAAAGAAATTGATATTCTTCAAAATTTTATTCAAAAATGAAACTTGTTTTCTTTTTATATTTTTTTCTTCACAAAAAATATTCATAGTTTAAACAAATTACGTGAATTGAAAGATACCTAGGAAGGTTACCTTAGGGATCACTTTGGTAATATGTGGTCTATAGGAGTGATCAAAACTGGATGGGATTTTTATTTTTAATATGAATGGGAGAAATTCATTGAGGACAATACTCTAGAGAGTTTTTGATTTTTTATTACGATGAAAATGGAACATTTGACTTAGAATTTCATGAAATGACTAGATGTGTAAGGAAAGGAGTTGGGGGTTTAAAATTGATTGTGGAGGAGGAGGAAGAAAGTGTAATTACCCTGTAGGTCATTTTTTGGGCTTTTAGTATTTTCGGCATTTAGAGTTGTCCTATTGCAACCCAAGTCACTTATGACTTGAAGGAACTAACTGTTCGCTCACCTAGTCATTCCTTTGGTTTTTATGCAAGTGTGTGTGTTTTAGAGCTTTTGAAGTTCAAATGGTTGGCTTCTATAAAAAGTTTAGGTAAACGATCTCACAATATTATTCTGAGTGTTCTGTTATCTTTAAAACAATGAGTTTGGTTTGGATGGACTTTTGGTTCTGTTCTCGAGGCTTCAAGACTCATTCTAAAACACCATTATAGATTTTGGCAAAAATAACGCCTTGGGTTTGGGGCCCTTTATTTTTTTATCAAGAAGACTTCCAATGAAAGTTTCAATATCTTTGTTGGGTCAAGAATGTCAAATTTTAAAGGACAACTTAGTATATTTGCATGCAAGGAGTTCCCAACGAATCCCAAGCCCATGTCGGGGCATTTCACAAACTCTATGTTAGAGCTTGTACAACCTTTTTTTATGTGCCCAACTTTTTTTTGCATCTCCAAGCTTTGAGCCGCATTCGCGAAAGCCAATCACATCGGTCTTCGCGATAGCAGGCTTGGCATTGCATTTGCAAAGATAATTTTACTTTGTCTTTGTGTTCCCTTGCATTGACCCATGCGATTGCATAGAAGGGTCACTAAACCCAATAAACACTAACTATCACGAGCGTGACCATTAGGTCCCGTGAGCACGATAAGTAACGTGGTGGCAATTATATCCATTTCAACATTTTTAATCAACTTATATCATATATTTTTCCTCCATGGAAGACCTTGAGAGCTCATTTCTTATGGGAATTGATGGATATATTTTGGGTATTGCTAGGCAATAACATTGGGACATTGATAGGTCGATTTTTTACGCGTTTAACTCAATAGTGCTCTTTGATTTCCTCTATTTTAATTCTCTAATCCATAATTCTTGAAATTTGAGTATGAACTATTTTGTGGATTTTTAAAGCTTTTATTGTGTCAGTTTCTGGGGCATAAATTCCTTGAGCTTCTTCAGACCTCTAATACAGTCAATTTTAGGATTCATTATTTGGGTCACAGATTGTTTTTAGCTAGTTTTTGTATCTTTTTTCATTATTACATTTTGGGTGTATAAATGATTGTATTGACATTAGGATCATTAATTTGATAGTTTGTCATCATTCAGAGGTGGATCGAAAGAGAAAATTATATTTTTTGAGGTTTGGAGCATATGTGATCAACTTCGATGTTGGCAACAACATACTACCCTTAGACCTTATTTGTTGATTGTTCTAGCATGATAATTAGCTAAGTCTGGGGTTGATGTCTAGCATGACTCCTTGTTTGTTTATTTTTGATATTTTAAGCCTTATTTGGGTTATTTTGGAAAATTCTTCAGATTTTTCTGACTAGTTGATGTTTGTTCATTCACATGAGTTGAATTTAGGTTAGAACTGCCTTAGTTTATTTATTCAAAGCCTTAGCCTATGATTGGGCAGAGTTACTTAAGATGCCAATTTTGGGGGCCCACGAGCCTGTTTCATCATTGGAGTTGGGGTAGATGTGAACCTCTTGGCTAGGTTGAGACCTTTGGGACCTTCAGGACCCCATTTACTTTTTAGCATTATACATGCCATGAGGTTAGATTTTTGGAGGGGATAGTTAATGTTTTATCTATTCCGATGTAAAATTTTAGGATAAGAAAGGTTTCTATACTGGTGAACCAATGTAAGATTTATTAAGCTTATAGGTTTATGTGTGACCATTATGATGTAAGATTCCAAGGTAGGATAGGTCTCTATGATGTAAGATTGAGAAGACTTCTAGATTCTAGTAAGGTTTTCCGATGTATGATTCTGGGAATGACTAGCTTATCGAATGTAATATTTCAGAGTATGTTAGGTTATGGCAAGTCTTTTTGATGTAAGATTCGGGGAAGGATTAGCAATTTTGACGTACGATTGAAGAATACATTAGGTTATTTCAAGTCTTTTTGATGTGAGATTCTGGGGTGTGCTAGGTTTCGACAAGGCTTTTCGATGTAAGATTCTTGGAAGGACTAGCTATTCTGATGTAAGATTCTGAGTGATGCTAAGTTACATGATGTTGGTGTTAGGTACTTAATGGTTCCTTGTAGTGAACCATTTCTTTGTACACATCAGGCTTTTGGGGGTTCGACTAGGTTATTGTTGTATGCATTTTCATTGTTATGCCTTGTATATGCCTTTTAGGCTTGTAGGGGTCTAGTTAGGTTTTAGATAGCTTTACTACTTTTCATATTTACCATAATAGCCCTACTATAGAGCATGCTTAACTTATACTTTATTGTTTCCCTATTACCTAGTTACACTCGCTTATTATTACATCATTGCATTCACGAGCTCAATCGGCCTATGATGCCTACTAAGTACTCATTTTTTATAATCATATTGTACTCTTAAACTTTTTTTCTTGAGGAAGACCGAGCTGTAGTCATATTTGGTTATTCTCATGTTGATGTAGCAGGTGTTCCACAAACTAAGGGTGAGCTTGTTGACATATGTGGTTAACTCATCTCAATCTATATATGTTGGGCTAGTCTTTTGTATTTTGAGATAGCTTGTATATGTTAGTCTATACTCGTCTTTTGTTGTGACATTTCTCTAGAATCAACAAAGTTTTGGGTTGGATCTTATATTTTGTCCTTGTTCGAGGGAAGTATATACATATTCTCTCATATTTTTATTGTTATTTCCTTAATTTTATATTATTATGCTTCTTTCTATTTGTCTTGCTCTTGAAGCCCGTTATCATTTATTAATGGGCTAAGGGTTGGCGCTCTTACTTATGAAGTTTGTAGGTGACATTATAACCTCAATTTTATGAAGCCCGAACATGCACCTATCTTCTGCAGCCGGTGGGGTCGGGATCTACCTAGTCGCCACCCGATCTTACAATTGCACTGAGATTACAAACGGACATCACTCATATTTTTTGGGGTGCTGGGAGGAATGCAGTAGGCCCCAATGGGTTCAGAGCGTAACCTACTATTGCGGCTCCCTAGGTAGAGGCTCCATAAGCACCTATTTTTTCTTAGCTCGTAGTACCTACCGTTGATATGTGGGCAGAGTATCTAAAGATGCAAGGAAGATTCTTGAGTTTCGCACCACCTAGATTTTCAAGGGCTAATGGCTAGGATGCTCAATAGTTCTTAACCAACTATCATGATCGATTATACAACATAATCTAGTTGAGTCCATTAGGGTAGACTACACGGATTATCAGGTAAACAGATTAGCGAGGCGGTGATGGTGTACATTTATGGAGTGTAAACCATCTGGTTTACCTCCCCTTACTTGGATGCTATTTGCTGAGCATTATTCAACAAGTTCATACATTGCAGCGTCACTAAAAGGTTAATAGATCAGTTCTCTAGGATGGAGCAGGGCTCCATGTCAGTACTAGAGTATGAGACATGTTTTCATGATCTCTTCAGGAATGCTACCATTATTCTGCTTACAAAGGAGGAGAGAGCTTGGTTTTTTGTCTGAGGATTGAGACTTTCACTCTGGATTGTTAAAGAGTCCTCGACATTGGTAGGTTGGTCCTTTCTGTATGTCTTTGACCAATCGCGCACTATGGAGGAGCTCCATCATGAGGCACATGGGGGTAACATTAAGAGGGCATACTTTCAGGGTATAAATACTGGATATTAGTTTTGTGATAGGAGATTTCCAAGTTGAGGTCTGCATGCTTATCAGCCTCAAGGGCAATTGAGCCATATAGTTCAAGCCTTGCTTTAGATTTTAGGTTGTTGAGGACACAAAGAGGAAGATAGACTATCTCTTAGACCTTGTGGTGATCGAGGTTTCTTTGATTGTGGTGAGGATGGAAACTTTCTCAGAGATTTCCCCAAGTGCAAGGGTGTAGCGCCTCCAATTAGACATTGTGCTCAGATTTGTAGAGGTTGTACCAGAGTGCTCGAGGAGGTGCTTAGGCAGGTAGAGCTAGTTGTAGAGCTAGAGTCTAGCACATGGGTGGGCACTGCTATTTCTTTGTGGATCCTGCTAGGCTGGAGAATAAATCCTATGATTCAGTTATTGCAAGTATGATCTTAGTGCATCTTCAGTAAGGTTTTTTTATTTAATCTAGGTTCTACTTATTCATATGTTTGTGTTTACTTTGCTTCTCTGTTAAAGTTGTTTTCTAAGCCCTTGTTAGTGTCATTTCATGTATCGACTCTTGTGTGTGATTCATTATTGCTGAATAAGGTATGTAGAGCTTGTGTTTTGATGGTTCAAGAGTGCGACATGCAGGTTGACCTTATTTTTCTAGATATACTTGATTTTGGTGTTATTTTGGGCATGTACTGGTTATCCCCTTATCATGCGGTCCTTGATTGCTTTGCCAAGATTGTTACCTTAGCCAGGCCTAGTATTCTCATGGTTGTGTGGTAGGGTTCTGGTAGTCGCACACCACCTGAGATCATTTCTTATGTTTGAGCTCAAAGATTAGGATCAAGTGCGTGCTTAGCTTTTTGGCTTATGTTCATGATTTTAGTAGAGAAGGCCTTATAGCTGATATGTTCATATCATGCACAAGTTCAATGAATGTTTTTCGTAGCGACCTATGTGGAATTCCTCGTGAACATGATATTGCCTTTTCTATTGGCCTTAGTAGGAAACTCATCCTATTGTTATTCAACCCCACCGTATGGGGTTAACTAAGCTTAAGGAGCTCAATATTCTGCTTGAGGAAATTTTCGGTAAGGGCTTCACTAGACCAAGTGTCTAGCCTTGGAAGCCTCATGTTTTGTTTGTAAAGAAGAAGGATGAGTCAATGCGTTTGTGTATCAATTATAGACAGCTATACATGTTGAAGGTGGATATAAAGTAGCATGTGAATCGTATCCTTGACTTAGTTGATAAGTTTTAGGTTCCATAGTGTTTTCTAAGACTGACTTGAGGTCTTGTAACCATCAATTACGAATCAGGGGGTAGCACTTCCCTAAAAAAGTGCATAAGACTCATTACGACCATTATGGTTTCTTAGTGATATCTTTTGGGCTGACCAATGCCCCAACAACATTCATGGATTTGATAAAACATGTGTTCAGGTCGTATATGGGCTTCTTCATCATTGTGTTATTTGTCTATATTCTTTAATACTCATACTATAGGGAAGACCACGATCAACATTTGAGGATTGTGCTCCTGACTTTGAGAGATCAACGACTTTATGTCATGTTCTCAAAGTATTAGTTTTAGCTCGAGTCTGTAGTGTTCGTGGTCAACATGATATCTAAGAACTGGATTACGATAGACCTAATGAAGATGGACACGTTTCATGATTGGGATAGGGCCACCTCAGTGATAGAGATTAAACATTTTGTTGGGTTAGAAAGCTACTATAGATGGTTTGTCAAGGGGTTCTTTTCTATAGCACCACCATTGACTAGGCTTACTAGATTGGATGTTCCCTTTGAGTGGTCTAATGAGTATGAGGCAAGGTTTTCGAAGATCAAGGAATTTCTTACCACAAATCCTCTTCTAACTCTTCCAACTCAGGGTGAGGGACTTGCAATGTATTATGATGCATCTATCATTGGTTTGGGTTATGATTTTATGCACAAGTGTCATTTTATAGCTTATGCATCGAGGAAGCTTAAGGTGTACGAGCGCAACAACCCTACTCATCATTTGGAGTTTACAGTTGTAGTTTTCATGCTTAAGATTTTGATGCACTACTTGTACAGAGTTCATTATGAGATCTTCAAAGATCATCAGTCTTTAGTATATTCTTAGTCAGAAAGACCTCAAATTGAGGTAGCGTAGTGATAACGCTCAAATTACTCACAAAAATGAGTAGGCAATCGCTAGCAATATAAATAACCAACAATATATCTGGAGTCAAATCCAGTAGGGAGTGACCTAAATTGAAGAATTCAATGAGGAAATTAAAGATGCAATCTAATTCATTGTAGCGATTAGGAAAAATGGGTGGATGATTCCATCAATTTTAACATATGAGTTTGGAATCAATAATCAAAATTCAAATAAAATAAATAGGTTTTAAAAAAGTAATTAGAAATGATCTAGGGTTGTGGGACTTGGTACCTACATCAAATAGGGGTACAAGTGCTTACTAAATAATGCTAGATAAACATGGATAGGTTGGGTAATCGTAAGCGACACAAATCTTCTTTCAATCTCAAGGTGTCGTTTCATAGAATCTCCTTTAAGTCTCATCAATGTAGAGATACAAATCAACCGAATAACTTACGAAATCTCTATTACGAGCAGATTTGGCAATTAGAAATGAAACTACAATTTCTTTTTCGAGCAAACTACCACACTCAAATCCAGTTTGTATGTATTAAGCTATTTACCCACTTTAATTAATCTCTTTAAAGCATCAATCAGAGATCTAAGCTAGGATAAAGTTTGCAACCTTAACCCATAAATAGAATACATGCTAAATATCTCAAATCAATGAATAAGTAGCAGAAAAACAGAGCAAGACACTAGATCCACTAAATTAATTAATACCCAACTTCATAATCACACCCCTAGAATTTGGGTTTAGACAAACATCATAAAAGGGAAAGAAATTATACCAATATGTTTTCAGCGATCAAAGTATTGATAATTACCAATAATCTTCAACACCCACTATAAATTGAACATTCAATTGTCAATTACAAAATTGCTCAAAACCCAAAAACTCTTAGGAGTAAAGTTTAGAAGCTAATATTCAAAGGTCTGTTTTCTCAATATGAAAAAGATACATTTTCTATATCCTTTGAGCTATTTATACTTTCCCCAAAAATTAGTACAAAATTTCATGCCTGACCAATTCAGCGACATTAGTCAGGGTCGCCTACTTGGTAACCGGATCATCATTCTATTCTTCAGCTCAGCCTTTGTTGGCTTCACGCTTCAAGTGTTTGAATCTCAGTTGGAGAACTCGACTGAGTCCACCTCTCACATTTGAAAAATCGGCGACGACCACCTTGTTCTCTTATTTTAGCTTTTAGTTTAACTTAGAAGTCTGTCTCTTTAGGAGATGAAACTAAGCTCGCCTTTTCACTTTCGAATAATCGTCGTTATTTTCTTTCCTCGCCGACTATCCTTGTCATTTTATCATAAAATAATGTCTGTCGTGGTGGAGTTCTGGTATAGTTGGCGATTCGCCAACTTCCTTCGGCGATCTTCAACTTAGGGTTTCCACTCTATTTCAGCATTTTTGGCCTCTTTAGTGTGATCTCATCCTTGATTTGTCCTTTGGCCCTTATAGCTTCCCATATATCAAAATATCATATAAGGACATAAATAGGCATTGATGACACTTATTTATGAACTAAAAAGGCGTCAAATGAGTCAAAACCTCAGACTCATCAACATCCCAACTTAAAATTTTGCTTGTGCTCAAGTAAATCAAGAACAAAATTAGGTCAACAAAGGTGTCTAGAATAGTTCTCGATGTGAGCTAACATGCAAGTGCCTTCATAAGACTACTAAGAAGTATACAAAAAATCTCAAAAATTCACAAGAAGCTTCAAATGATGACTAGACAGTAACAATCGAAGCTCAAGCTCACTAATTCTCCCTTATAATGCAAAACCATGCTTCAACAAAATCATTCAAGTACCCTCACAACCAAAACAATTTCATGCTCTCACAAAGAACATTATCAAAGAAGTTAGGAATAACTAAAACTCTCACTCTCCAAAAGAGAAATGCATGCAAGCTCCATCCCATAGGTTGCTTATATTTTCCAATCATTACACAACTTGGATTTACCAAGATCTGAAGGGTCTTTTTAGGCTTGTTATAGGGCTGAGGGTAAAGGTATGGTCAATTTGGGATAGTGACTTCACATTTTCAATGTATTTTTCATACTCATATTCACATATTCTCAAGTTATTTTCATACTTCTAATGCGGAGACTCCATTGTCAATTTATTATTCAACTCACTGGAACCCCTTTTATTTCATCAAGACTTCCTTTTTCAATCCATTTTCATGCTATTGCTTATTTTTTTTCCTTCAAAACAATAAGACTTGATTGAAAATAACTAAAAATTGGGTTGCCTCCCAAGAAGCACTTGATATAACATAACGACACGACTTGGGCGTTCCATCACGCATCGTCCAAATACACCACTTAAATAACTCCCAAATCGCAACATTCCCCAAAGTAAAATTTCAACCTATAGCCATTGACCTAAAATTTAACACGGTTGACATATTAAATTTCAATTTCCCTATTTCCATACACTTTAGTCACCCTTTACGAACCAGACCATTTCGATTTGAGCTTTCCTGAGAAAATTTTTAGCCTAGAATTAAAGAGTAGAACTTGCTCACCTACCAAAAACTCCCAGTGATTTATTGTAGCATCATGCCATTGATTGAACTTTCCTTGTAAAGTGCGGAACTATCATATACTTTTTGGCAAAATTCATCCAAATCATGGAGTTGGCCAACACGATTCTTTGAAGCAAACTCCCAATTTAGATTTACCTTCTTCAATGCCCATAATGCTTTGTGGTCCAATACAATGGGCAAGTGGTAGAACTTTCCAAATAGTACCTTATATGGGCACATGCTAATGGGGGACTTGAATGTTGTACAATAGGCCCAAAGTGCATCGTCGAGCTTGCTACACCAATTAGAACGCTTGACATTCACTATTTTTGCCAGGATATTCTTGATTTCCCTATTAGACACCTCAACTTGTGCACTCATTTACGGGTGAGATGGTGTAGAAACTTTTTACTTTACCACATAATTGGACACAAGTGTCTCAAATAGGATATTACATAAATGGGAACCGCCACTACTTATAATAACCCTCAGTGTACCTAACCTTTTTAAAATGTACATCTTTAGGAACTTAGTGATCGTCCTTCCTTCGTTGTTAGGTAAAGCCACTGCTTCTACCCACTTTGAGACATAATCAAAAACCACAATGATGTATTTGTTACCAAAAAAGTAAACAAATGGTCCCATGAAGTCAATCCCCTACAAATCAAAAAGTTCAACTTCAAGAATTTGTGACAAAGGCAGGTCATTCCTTCTTGAGATACATCCTTCCCTTTGAAATTGCACACATACTTAATAATAAGCATATGCATCTCGATACAATGTAGGATAATAGTATCTGCATTGCAACAATTTGGATGCAGTACGGGTTCCTCCATGGTGTACACCCACTAATAATGCATGACAAGTCTCAAGGATCTTATTTACCTAAAGTCCAGCAACACAACATTTGATAATGTGGTTAGTGCATTCCCTAAAGAATTAGGGCTCATCCCAAATATATTTTTACATCAAAGAGAAACCTCTACTTTTGATAGATGTTAAACCCTTTCAGGCACCAATCCAAAAAATATGAAATTTGCATAATCAGCACAACATGGCATTGAAGTTTGAGATAACATCATCACTAACTCATTGGGAAAATTATCATCTATGTCCATTTCCTCGGCCAATGAAACACTTGACTCCAGCCTTTATAGATGGTAAGCTACTTGATTTTAGCAATCTTTCTGTAACGCCTCGGACTTGAGAAATGATTAAGATAGGTTAACAGACAAGTCCAACAGCCTAAAACCGACAAGATGACTGGTCATTTAGGCTTAGAAGCTTGGTCGTCCAAGGCTGCCAGGAATTTGGACCACATAGATGGACCCCTAAACGGAACAAATAGACATGGACATACCGTTTAGAGGAAGCTTCTTCCATCCAGGGCTGCCAGGCAAGAGGTCTCCTGGATGGTTCCCTATACGGCCAGTGAGGTCCTTGTATGGACTGTCCAATACTCATTTTTGGTGACTTCATCAGTTTTTAAGCTAGGATCATTTTGGTTAATCCCCTTTGTGTTTGGCACCTAAACTAAATTATTTTAAACCCTATTTCAAGACCTATATAAGTTAATTAAGACAAGAAACTAACCATTCTAAATCATTCAGCGAATTCCTAAATTTCCGTCCAAGATCATCCGCCAATATCCTCTCAAATTCTAAGGAAGAAAAGCTAGGGTTTGGTTTCAAGAACTTTAATTAACCATAGATTGTGGGCATTGATTACTAAGGCATGTTAGCCTTCACCTATGGAGTATTTTCCTCCATAGGGTTCCTAAGTTCTTCTAGGTTTACAAGTTCGATTGTCAATCCAAAAGTTAGGGTTTTATTCCATCTTCATTGTTCTTTTCAATTAATATTCAATTGCTTGTTTATTATCTTCTAATGAATGAATTGAAAGTATCTATATTATTTTGAGTTAGATTAACATGAACCCATGCACGATCCATAATTTTTAGACTATGAACTCATAATTATGCTTATGAACTATGAAAGATGAATAGATGAAGATATGCATGCTTTTATGAAGCTAATATACATGATTTAAGGATGCTTTGATAGTAAATTATTAGGGTTGTTGTGAAAGCTTTTCTCACATACAACTAAAAACATGATTGTGAAAAGATTTTTCACATAAAAGATTCATAAGGTTGAAAGATTTTTTTACCTAAGTTGAATCAAGATTAAGGAGCTATAATAAATAAACTCTTGCTTGGATTGGTTGTTTAATTGTGCCATTCCATGTATGATATGAAAAATATGATTAATGACTATTTCATGGGAGTTTTACTTAACACCGAGTGGACTAGCAGTAATTACCCATGTCCTATAAACTATATGCCCTCATAGGATGATTGTCTCAGATAGAAATTAGCTAGTGGATTCATTATAGCTCAGCCGCATGGTTCTTACCTTGGTAGGTAAGGACATCCCTTTTTGGTGTGGAACAGACGCTAGCTTCTATGTTATAGCTCACATGGTCTATGTCTGTTATATACTTCCCACATAATAAAATAAGGTTACTTTATGAAATTATCTCACAAGTGTTTTAAAGATATTAAGCTTGCATTAACCATTATTATGATTTATATTTTCTAACCCTTTTATCTTATGATTTAGCTTGGTCATTACATGTCATGTCAAGTCTTTTTAGCATGATTTCATACTTCTTATGCATTGCTATCATACTTAGTAGATTCCATGAACTAATGCATACGTGTGCCTACTCTTTTTCACTAATGTAGGATCTGACGCTCCTACATCTCACACTCGTGGCTAGTTGATCTTTTAGCACTTAAGGATTGGTGAGTCCTCATGCTCCAAGGACCGACACACACTTATTGCTTTCTTTATTTTAGTTCTTAGACTTTGTATATGATATATGGGTTATGTCCCAATCACTTTCCTTATGATGTAATAGATGGCTTATTGACACTTATGTTAGACTTCCGCTTGTCAAACTCTTTTATGATTTAACGATGTCTATTGAATCTTTATTTCTATTATCTTGTATGGTGTATGCTAACTGGCTTGTTTAGGCCTTTCTGGTCCTATACACCATGTTACACCAAGGGTATAGTTTGGGTGGTGACAAACTGGGTATTTAGATCACAAGGGTTTAAAGGGTCCTAGGATGTCTCATAAGCCACATCAAGTAGAGTCGTGTAAATGTGTGTGAAGCGTGCCACATTTATGAATAGGAGACTACAAGATATTTAGGAAAGTTCACTTCTTTCATCATTCTAATGTCGTGCCATAGAGTGTAACTCTATGTCTCTATCCTAACCCTTATTTGATGCTTTTCAGGATATGTCACCTACAAGAGCATACGTTAGAAAGAATGTGGATGATAATGTAGAGCATGAAACTTTTTAAGCTCCTCAAGAAGCTCCTCTAGATGTTCCTCAATTTTCGGTTGACCTTTTGGCCCAACAAGTGACTAATGTGGAATTCTGAGCTACTTTCGAAGTGATGGCTTGAGCTATGACGTCTCAAGACAATAGGGAGGTTGTGTTCCCTATGAACCCAAATATGGGTATGGCGGCTACTAGAGTAAGGGATTTCACTTGAATGAATCCCTCAGAGTTTCATGCTTCCAGGGTTGAGGAAGATCCGCCAGAATTTATTGATGAGGTTTACAAGGTTTTAATGATCATGGGAGTGACGTCGGTGGAAAAGGTGGAATCTTTCGCTTATCAACCAAAGGGTGTTGCTCAAGTTTGGTTCAACCAATGGAACGAAGCGAGGGTGGTTGATGTGGGCCCTCTCTATTGGGAAAAGTTCAAAGTTTCTTTGCTTGATAGGTTCTTTTCCTTTGAAATGAGGGAGGACAAATTTCTTGAGTTCATTAAACTTCTTCAAGGGAATATGAATGTGAAAAATTATGCTTTGAAATCCACAAAATTGTACAAACATGCTCTTTCTATGGTTGTCGACTCTAGGGAAAGGATGAGTAAGTTTGTTTCGGATTTGTCCGGAATGGTAGTTAAGGAATTTCATACCGCCATTCTCATTAAGTAAATGGATATATCTTGGTTAATTATACATGCTTAACAAATTTAAGAGGAGAAACTTAAGTAATGTTCTAGGGAGGAAAAGAGGGCAAAGACCAGTGATGGTGACTTTTCACATTCGTGGTCTGATGGACATGGTCATTCTTGATTCCGACAAAGGTTCTCTGGTCAAGGTTCCTCTAATACTCTAGTTCGAAATTTCAACAAATATAAGGTGTCTAACCCTAAGCCTCAATGAGGGAATGATGGTAGATCTTCATGTCTACTTGCACTGGGTGTGGAAGGAAGGATGATGGTAAATGTCTAGCTAGTTCTAATGCATTTTTTTATTCTAGAAAGACGGATTATAAGATAAGAGATTGTCCATCGATTGCTAATAATGAAGGAGATAATTGTCGACGGGCTCAACCTTACCCTTCGTCGCGTTCTAGTAGAGGTTAGAATCAAAACAAATTTTATGCACTTCAAACTCAACATGAGCAACTGGGTTCTCTCGATATGGTTACCGCTATGTCGAAATTCTTTCATCTTGATGTTTATTTTTTTCTTGATTCCAGTGCTACTTTGTCTTTTGTGACGCCATATGTTGCTATGGATTTATTTTTCTCCAGATGTGTTATTAGACCCTTTTTCTGTCTTTACTCCTATTGGTGAATTTATTGTGACTAAGAGAGTCTATAGAAATTGTCTCAACTCCTTATCCCATAGGGTCACTTAGGTTGATCTTGTAGAGCTTGTTAGGTTAGATTTTGATGTCATTTTTTGTATGGATTGGCTCTATTCTTGTTATGCTTCTGTTTATTGTAATACCCGAATGGTTAAGTTTTAGTTTCCAAATTAACTCGTACTAGAGTGAAAAGGGAGAAATTATATGCCTAAGGGTCAGTTTGTGTCTTGTGTTAAAGCTAGAAAAATTATTTCTAAGGGTTGCATATATCAAAATTTTTGGGTTAGGGATGTAGATTTTGATACCCCTACTCTCGATTCGTTCCCCGTTATAAATTATTTTCTGGAAGTATTCCTAGATGATCTACCTAGTATTCCACCCGAAAGGAAAATAGACTTCGTTATTGACCTTCTCCCAAATATGCATCCTATTTCTATTCCCCCTTATTGTATGCCCCTAGTAGAACTTAAGGAATTAATGGAACAACTGAAAGATTTGTTGGATAAGGGTTTCATCCGACCAAGTATCTCACTATTGAGTGCTCCTAATTTTTTTCATTTGTAAGAAAGATGGTTCACTTCACATGTTTATTGACTACCGGTATTTGGAAAAAGGTTACCATTAAAATTGATTAACCTCTTCAAAGAATCTATGATTTTTTATCAACTCCAAGGAGTGAGTTATTTCTCTAAGATCAACCTCCGGTCGGGTTATCACAAAGTGAGGGTAAAGGAAGATGCCATTCTGAAGATGACTTTTCAAACTTGATATGGTCATTATGAGTTTTTTGTAATGTCATTTGGTTTGACTAATTCTCTATCCCCTTCGGATATTCACAGTTTTGTGGGTTGGCAGGATTTTATAGAAGGATTGTGGAAGAATTTTCTTCGATTGCCTCTCCATTGACTGCATTGACCAAAAATAAAGTTAAGTTCTTATGGTTGGAAGCGTGTGAGAAGAGTTTCCAAGAGTTGAAAGATAGACTTACCTCCGCTCCGGTGTTGACTTTACCAGAAGGATCCAATGGGTTTGTTGTTTATTCTGATGCCTCAAGGATTGGATTAAAGTGTGTTCTTATGAAAAATGGGAAATTTATTACTTATGCTTCAAGGCAGCTCAAGATTGATGAAAAGAACTATCCTACCCATGATTTGGAATTAGCGGAGGTTGCTTTTTCTTAAAAGATTTGGAGGCATTATTTATATAGTGCCCATGTTGATGTTTTTACCGACCATAAAAGTTTGCAATATGTGTTCAAGCGAAAGAATCAAAATCTTCGTCAACGTAGATGGAAGAACTTTGGAAAGGCTATGATATGAGTGTCCTTTATCACTGGAACGAAGCCAATGTAGTAGTCGATGCCTTATTTCGGTTATCCATGAATAGTGTTGCACATTTTGAGGATGGTAAGAAAGAGTTGGTTTGTAATGTACATAGACTAGCTCTGCTAGGTGTTTAGTTTGTTGGTTCAACTGAGGGTGGTGTTGTTGTTCATAATGGTTCAGAATCATCCTTTGTGTTTGATGTGAAAGCCAAGCAAGGTCTTGATCTTATTTTTGTTAAATTGAAGAAAGCAGTGCTTAAAAAGTCCGTTAAGGCTTTCTCCCAAAGGGGAGATTGTGTGCTTCGATATCAAGGTCATTTATTTGTTCCCAATGTTGATGACTTGAGGGAGAAAATTTTATCGGAAGCTCATAGTTTTCGGTATTCCATTCATCCGGGAGCCACAAAGATGTACCGTGACTTGCGAGAGGTATACTAGTGTAATGACATGAAGAAAGATATTATGGAATTCATTTCTAAGTGTCCTTATATTCCACAAGATAAAGTTGATCAACAAAAGGCGGGAGGTATTTCCCAAGATATTAGTATTCCTATTTGGATGTGGAAAAACTTGAATATGGACTTCATTGTTGGTTTACCCTACACTCGGTGACAACATGACTTGATCTGGGTTATAGTAGACCAAATGATGAAGTCGGCTCATTTCATTCCCGTCAAGGTCTCTTATTCGGCGAAAGATTATGCTAAGTTGTTTCTAAGAGAGATTGTTAGGATGCATGTAGTTCCCCTATCCATTATCTATGATAGTGGTACCCACTTTACTTCTCAATTTTAGAAATCTTTCCATAAATGCCTTGGAACTCATGTCAAGCTTAGTACAGCCTTCCATCCTCAACTGATGGGAAAGCAGAGCATACTATTCAGACTTTGGAAGATATGTTGAGAGCTTGTGTGATTGACTTCAATGGTAATTCGGATGATCGTTTGCCTTTGATTGAATATGTTTGCAATAATAGTTATCATTCAAGCACTAGTAAGGCTCCATTTGAGGCTCTTTATGGTAGGAGGTGTAGATCTCCTATAGGTTGGTTTGAATTTTGTGAGTTTTCTTTGATAGGTCCCGAGTTCGTACATGAGGATATGGATATTGTTCAGCTTATTAGGGAAAGGTTGGAAATGGCTCAAAGTCAATAAAAGTCCTATGATGATGTTAGAAGAAGATATCTTGAGTTTAATGTTGATGATAGGGTTTACTTGAAAATTTTACCTATGAAGGGTGTTATGAGGTTGGGAAAGAAAGGGAAGCTTAGTCTGTGATATGTAGGCCCATATCAGATTTTGAGGCGTATTGGCAAGGTTCCTTATGAGTTTGAATTGCCTAATGATTTAGCATCGGTACATCAAGTTTCCATGTGTCCTTATTGAAGATATTTGTTGGATATCTGACATCTGTTGTGCCATTAGAGAATCTCGGCATAAAGGAAAGTCTTTCTTATGAAGATGTTCCGATTGAGATTTTAGACCGACAAGTTTGAAAGTTAAGGAATAAGGAAGTTACTTCCGAAAAAGAGTTGTAAAGAAATCAATTGGTTAAGGGTGCTACTTGGGAGACCGAGGCCAATATGATGTCCCAATATCCTCATCTCATTCCCTCCATTCATACTCTAGCTTCAGGTATTTAGCTCTCATGGTTCATCCTTTTTGTTTCATGTATCTTATTAATCCTCATGTTTCCTCATGCATTCATGCTCATGAAAGAAAAATCTGATTTTTGAGAATATGACTGAGCGTGATTGATTGCTTCGTGATTCTGTGCATTTGAGTGTGATTTGCATATATGCCTTATGAAATGATGTTCTGAAAATGTTTTAGCTTGGAGTCGATGTTCCTCATAGGTTATGTGCATTTAGATGGAGTTGCATTCATGTTGGGTTGTTAGAATCTCTCCTACTCTTTTTCATACTAGTTTGAGTCCCATTTAGGGAATAATGTTTCCAAGGGGGAGATATTGTAACACCTCAGACTTGAGAAAAAGTTAAGATCGGTTAACGAACAAGTCCATCAGCCTAAAACAGCCATAAACCCTTAAATGAAGCCTCAACGATCTGCTTAGGAGTTCACTGGCCATTTAGGCTTAGTGGATAGGATGTCCAAGGCTTCCAGGAATTTGGACCACCTGCACGGACCCCTGAACGGACCACTTATCCATCGATGGACAATTTAGAGAATGATGCCTAGCCATCCAGGGCTTCCAGGCAAGGTGTCTCCAGCATGGTTCCCTATACAGCCAGTGCGGCCTTGTACAGACCGTCCAGCCCTCTTTTCAGGTGACTTCATCAGTTTTTGAGCTAACGTCATTTTGGGCTTTCCCCTATGTGTTTGGCACATAAATTACGTCGTTCTAAACCCTATTTCAAGACCTATATAAGTGAATTAAGCCCAAAAACTAACAATTATAAATCATTCACCCAAATCCTATATTTGTCTCCAAGATCATCCCTAAAATCCTCTCAAGAGCTAAGGAAGAAAATCTAGGGTTTGGTTTCAAAAACTCCAATTCACTAAGGTATGTTAGCCTTCACCTATGGAGTCCTGTCCTCCATAGGGTTCCTAAATTCTTAAAGTATTACAAGATAGATTGTCAATCCAAAAGTTAGGGTTTTATTCCATCTTCATGAGTTCTTTTCAATTATGATTATATTACTTGTTTCTTATCTTCTAATGCATGAATTGAAAGATTTTACATGATTTTAAGTTAAATTCACATGAACTCATGCATGATCCATGATTTTTAGACTATGAACTCATGATGGAGCTTATGAACTATGAAAGATGAATTTATGAAGATATGCATGCTTTTATGAAGTTAATGTACATGATTTGAGGATGCTTTGAGAGTAAAGTATCAAGGTTGTTGTGAAAGCTTTTCTCACATACAACTAAGAACATGATTCTGAAATGATTTCTCGCATAAAATATTCATAAGGTTCAAAGGTTTTCTCACCTAAGTTGAATTAAGAATAAGGAGCTATTCTAAATGAATTCTAACTTGGATTGGTTGCTTAATTATTTCTTTCCATGGATAATATGATGAATATATTTATTGACTATTCTGTGGGATTTTTACTAACGGTGATTATCCATGTCCCATAAACTATGTGTCATCATAAGATGATTGTCTAAGATAGTCATTAGCTAGTGGATCCACTTTAGCTTAGATGCATGGTTCTTACATTGACAAATAAGGACATCCCTTTTCAGTGTGAGATAGACATTGGATTCTATATTATAGCTCACATAGTCTATATCGGTAATATGGTAAACTTCCCATAGTAATGAATTAAGGTTACTTTATGAAAGTATCTCACAACTTTTTTAAAGATGTTAAGCTTGCATTGACCATGATTATGATTTATGTTTTCTAACCCTTTAATCATATGATTTAGCTTGGTCATTGAATGTCATGTAAAGTCCTTTTAGCATGATTTCATAACTCTTATTGCTATCATACTTAGTACTTTGCATGTTCTAATTCATACTTGCACCTACATTGTTTCACTAATGTAGGGTTCGACGCTCCTACCTCTCACACTTGTGGCTATTTGATCTTTTACTGTTGAAGGATTTGTAAGTCCTCATGCTCCGAGCACCGAGACACACTTATGTCATTCTTTATTTCAATTTTCATACTTTGTATGTGATGTATGAGTTACGTCCCCATCACTTTCCTTATGATGTAATAGATGACTTATTGAGACTTATGTTAAACTTTTGCTTGTCAAACTATTTTATGATATAAGACTATCTTTTGAAATCTTTATTTCTGTTATCTTGTGATATATGCAAAGTGGCTTGTGTAAGGCCTCTTAGGGTCCTATACGCCATGTTACACCTAGCGTATACTTTGGGTCATGACACTTTCCTATCTTCCACATCAAAGTCAAACTCTTGGAGAAGAAGAACCCATCAAATCAATCTAGGCCTAGCTTCCTTCTTTTCCATCAAATACATGAGGGGTTCCGTGATCAGTATCCCCTACAACTTTTGTACCCAACAAATACGCTCTTAAATTTTCAAAACAAAACACATCTGCTAGAAGTTCTTGCTCAGTTACCATTTAATTTTTTTGAGCACAATTGACCGTATTTCTAGCGTAGTAAATGTGATGGAAAAACTTATTCTTGTGTTGTCCAAGAACAGCGCCAAGTGCTATCCCACTTGCATCACAGATCATCTCAAAAGGAAGGTTCCAATTAGATGCAATGGTAAGTGGGGCCAAAAAAATTGTCTTCCAAAATAAAAAATGCATTCATTCAATTGGCATCAAACTAAAAAGCAATTTCTTCTACAAGCGACTGACACAAAGGAACAACTACCTTGGAGAAATCTTTTATAAATCGCTAGTAGAATTCTGCATGGCCTAGGAAACTCCTCTCACCTCTTACCGAAATTAGGGGAGAAACATAGCAATGACATCGATTTTATCCTTGTCTACCTCATTCTTTTTTCCTAAAATTTTGTGCCCAGGGACTATCCCTTTCTTCACCGTGAAGTGGAAGTTCTCCTAATTGAGAAATAGATTTTAATTAACACATCGTTGCAATGTCTTCCCCAAATTGTTTAAGCATTCTTCAAATGAGTCTCAAACAATGGAGAAATCATCAATAAAAACTTTCATAGACTCCTCCACCATATCAACAAATATAGACAACACACTCCCCTTGGAAAGTGGGTGGTGCATTGCACAACCTAATAGGAATCCACTTGAAAGAAAATGTCACAGAAGAACAAGAAAATATGGTATTTTCTTGATCGTCCTGTGCTAGAGATATTTGATTGTAGCTCGAATAACCTTCCGAGAAGCAGTACCTCCCTTTTCCCGCAAGACGGTCAAGCATTTGGTCGATTAAGGGACTAAGGAAATGGTCTTTGTCGGTTCACAAATTTAGCTTCCAGTAATCCATGCACACTTTTCACCAGTCACTGGTCTAGTAGCCACAAGTTCATCCTTCTCATTTGGAACTATCGTCATGCCTCTCTTTTTGGGGACACATTGAATAGGACTTACACATTAGCAATCCACAATAGGAAATATCACACGCGCATCCAGCCACTTTATGATTTATTTCTTCACTACTTCTGGCATTGGAGGATTTAACCTCCATTGGTGCTCTATGCTTAGCTTACAACCCTTGGTCAGATGAATTTTATGAGTACAAACACCCGGAGAGATCCCCAATATATCTATAATAGACCAACCCAAAACATTAATTTGTTTCTTCAAAACTCTCATCAATGCAACTTTCCTTTCATCTAAGTCATTCACAATTATCACCAACAATGTGTTCTCAGCCTCAAAAATATGTATTTAAGATGTGGAGGAATCACTTTCAACTCCAATTTTAGGGGTTATATTATTGATGGCTTGCTGGTGACGCTTCTTGATTTGACAAATCTGTGTCTAGCTTCTTCAGATTAAATGTGAAAGACCCTACACCGAAAGGGAAACAACCACCTCATCATATTTACTTATCTCTTTTTCATCATAATTACACAATACCACAGCCAATGATTCCTCACTATAAGTTTCTTCACCGATGCTTGTTACTGCTTCATCAATTTAGTCTAAGTGAGAGACCACATGCATATCACTTGGGTACTTCATGCTCTTTCAAATGTTGAAGTTGACTTCTTCTTCAGTCATCCAAAATTTCAACTTTTCCCCTTCGACATCAACTAAAGCCTTTCACGTGGAAAAGAATGGCATACCGAGAATAATGGGGACCTTAACATCGATTTTACAATCCAACACCATAAAATCATATGAGAATACAATCTTATCTAGCTTTACTAGGACATCATACACCACCCCTATCGGACTATTGATTGACCCATCCGACATCAATAGCCTCATATTAGTTGGATTTGGTTTCTCAAGCATAAGTTTATTGAACACCTTCAAGGACATTAAATTGATGCTTTTCCCAAGGTCACACAAAGCCTTTGAAAGTTTATGCACTCCAATAGTGCATGGTATAGTAAACTCTCTAGGATCATCCTTCTTCACAATTGCATTGTTTGTCATCATAGAACCATAAATTTGAGGGATCTCAATAGTTTCACATTCTATCAACCGTTTCTTTGTGACCAACTATTTCATAAACTTTTCAAACTCAGGCAGTTCAAGCAACACATCCACCAAAGAAATATTTACCGGCAAATCCTTGACTACCCCCAATAACTTTTGAAATATTGCATTATTCTCTTTCTGATTCAATCGTTGAAGAAAATGAGGAGTTATTTTGATTTGGACTTGAGAAGTTGGGGCCATTCCATTACCATCTGTATCATTCTCTTTTGATTCATTTTCTATGTCCTACTCTGATGGTTCATGCACTTGTTTGGGTGGCTCATTATTGAAAACCATATTCTTGTTACTACTTTTGCAATACTTTTCCATTCCTAATTACTATGGATGACCCTTGGGTATCAATATTTGTGTCAACGCTAACATGATGAGCCAATATTTCTTCCAAACTTAAATACATAATAACGAGAATTTTGTCCATCTTCTCTTCAAGTTTATTAATCGATGACTAATGGGAAGTGACTGTATTTGTCAACAATGAGAAATCACTTCTCATCTCTTGCAATATCATATTAGATCCATTGACCTTATCAAGAATCTTAGCTAGCAAATCCTCAGTCCGAGCACTTTCTGGATTGGTTTGTTGTCTCTCTGTCTTAGTTAAGTTGTGAAAGGACATATTTATTCCTTTATCACACTCACTTCCTGCCCAAGTTTCACCTAGATCATACCACTCAACATCATCCAAACTATCGTCACTACTTTCGTTCCAACCTTGATTCGTATTTAGCCTTGTGTGCCTTAAAAAAAAACCACTCATTTGGCTGCTTCTCGATCGAATGTACTCATTGTATGTGCTTGCATTCCCTTTGGCCCAACCCTTAACTCATATCAACCGAATTTAGAGATTTTGTACCATCTCTCATAATATGTTTCCACAAGACGCCATGTTGAATCATCATCTTAGCTATATTCTCATCTCATTTTTGGTTCTTTTCCTCTTGCTCTTTTGTCATACCCAGTTGTAGAGGAGACACATGATCATCTATAGTGTGCCATGCTTTGTAGATTTTTTTGATTTCATCAAGTAGCTTTGAAGCCACTGCAAATGGTTGCCATACTATTCCCTTTTTAATGTGTTTGTCGGCCAACCCTTTGTTCACTTTGTCAAGGCTTCAATAAAAGTATTGAAATATAAATCTATTCACAATACAATGATTTAGGCATTGAATCATTATCCTTTGAAATGGAAACCATGTTTCATGAATTTGTTAACCTTTTATTCTCTTGAAATTTTTGATGACGTCTCAGTTTCACCATCTTCGAAGGAGGAAAAAATCTTTCAAGGAACACCTCCGTTAGTTCCTCCCATAATGTTATGAAATTTTGTGGTAATTCTGATAACCACTTGGTTGTTTCTCCGATTAAGGAGAAAAGAAGTAGCCTCAAACGTATGGACTCTTGCGTGATGCTTTCAAAAGTCAAAGGTCCATAAATATTCACAAACTTTTGGAGATGGTCATGAGGTTTTCATGAGCAAGACCTCCAAATATCCCTCTCATTTTGAGCAGCAACAACATTGGTTTGGTTATGTTGATTGTAGCATTCCTCGGAGCAGGAGGTAACATAATCGCTATAATACTTTTGATGACATTGAATGTCACACCCCGAGGCTACCCCCTTGACGTAACACGGGACCTAGGATCACGACTGACCCCAAGCTAACCCTATGTCTGGCATATATCAAGCATAAAGAGAATCACTGAATAAAACATGTACCATGCGGAAGCTAAAACATGGATAACTGAAAGTGGGGAATACCCAACTAGTCTGAATGTATAAAACATACTAAGAGTTTAATAACAAATGAAAGATTAAACTTAACAATTCAAGTTAATTCTACTACTATGTCTGAAAAGCCTCTAACTGAGTTGAGTTGCTGGGACATGCCCCCCAGCTAACTCTAACCAAACTGAAAACTGAATAAAAATAATAAAATTAAAAACATATCTATTGTCCTCAAAGTATGAGGACTCACCACTAAACCTGCTGAAATGCGGACCGAGAACTGATCTATGCGTGATCTGGATGTTGAGTACCTGAACCTACATCATGAAAGGATGTAGTGCAGAGTATGCGTCAGTACTTGGAATGTACTGAGCATGTAGGATATAGATAATAAGCTGAACAAATATATATAAGCTGAACAATGACATAAATTGAGAAAGAATGTAAATACTTAAACATAACTAAAAAGCTAAGCTGAATGCAATGACCAAGTACTAATCCTGAAAATAACATGATGAACTGGATGCTGAAGTATATACTGAAAACCTGGTCAAATGCAATAAGATTCTGACTGTAGGAGCTACTATTAACCGATATAAACCACGTGAGCTAAACTTGGAGTCCGATGTATACACCCCATCGAGAGGACCCAATATACCTTTCCAGGTGTATAAAGGCATGACTGCGTGATCACTAAATCTGATGCCCAACAGAGGGGACGTATACTTCTATGGGGGCACGTAGTTCTGGAATATGAGGGTATGCTGAACCCTAGTCCAACTCGGTGCTAAGTCTATTCCTAACTGAATATGTATATGACGCAATGTAACTGAAATACTAAATAGCTCAAACTACTGACATGCAATCTGAGAATATAACATTTATATATTGATAATGTAACATTCGAAATTTGGAGCATGATTATATGTTTAACTGATCTAGCAAGTATAATTAATGAGCTAAGAGAATTTATACAAACTAGGGTTCTGAGTTTCATACAACGAATTAAGAAACATTCCAAGAACCAAGCTATTTCAATTTAGGATACTATAACAACTAAATCACGGTAATTTTAGAAACCATAGGTCTAAACAAGATATGGAGAATCAAGAAACTGACTGAATTCTAAGGACCTAGTGGATGAAAGGGACCCACTAGTGAAATCCCACATACCTGGTGACGAAATCTACAGAGAAATCCTTTGGATTTTGGGGCTGAACCATGAAGAACATTGCTGCTTGTTCTTGGGAGGTTTGGTCGACTTTTTCCTCTTCTTTTTGCTTCAAATTTGGATGATTTTTGGATAATGAGGGTTCTGGATAAGTCTGACTAAACTATTAGGCTTAGACTGAGTAAAACAACGTAGTTTAGGCAGTAAACGACGTAGTTTAAGGGCCCCAACGCATAGTAAAAAGACCTAAATGACCCTATCTTAAAAGCTGACAAAGGCCATCCACGGAGGGACCTACGGACCGTCGTTTGGACTACCAACCGTCGACTGCGGTCGTGGTTTGTTGTCTGCCCGACAAGGCTTCACTAAAACAAGCATAACTTTTTACTCGCAGCTGGGATTTTAGCAAACTCGGTGGCGTTAGAAAGAGGATTCAATTATTTTTAATTTGATAGGTTATGGGCCACCTATTTCATTTTGTGCTAAAAGATATGACCGTTTGATGTTGACCCAACAACCAATTACCTCCAATTGGCTGCTCACCCTCTCCTACGGTCTGTAGGTCTAACCACGGACCGTACTAGTCGACCGTGGATGGGATCAAAGACCATCAACATTTGGTCCTTAACGATGGAACCCTACCTACGGTCCGTGGGAGGTTCAGTCGGTACTGGCACGAGTTTTTCTAAAAACTAGGATTTTCTTAATTTTGAGGTCCGAGGTGTTACATTATCTCCCCCTTGGGAACATTCGTCCTCGAATGAAGTCTAAACAAGCTAAGTATGGAGGAAAGGAGCAGTAATTCCTACCACTAAGTAATAGAAACGGATATCTAACTGAACTGAGTTCCAAGAACAAGCAAATATGCTAAAATGCAAGAATAACTAAGGGAACAAGATGCTGAGACTTAATTACACAAGAGTAAACTGAGAGACTGGAGAGGAACTATTACCTCAAGCTGAAACGAAATCAAAAGGAAAGAGGTGAGGATGCTTGGCCATCATGGCGGCTTCTGCTTCCCAAGTGGCTCCCTCTTTGGACTGACTCCTCCACAAAACCTTCACTAAAGCGGCTTCCTTATTCCTCAACCTACGAACCTGACGGTCAAAAATTTCAACAGGCACCTCTTCATAAGTGAGACTATCCTTCACAGCCACACTCTCTAATGGTACTATCGATCCCGGATCACCCACACACTTCTTCAACAAGGAAATCTGAAAGACTGGATGAACCCCTGCTAGTTCTACGGGCAACTCTAACTCATAAGCCACATTACTAACCCCTTTCAGGATTCTATAAGGACCTACATATCTAGGACTGATCTTTCCTTTCTTGCCAAATATTATCACCCCTTTCATAGGTGACACCTTTAGGAAAACCCAATCATCGATTTCGAACTCTAAGTCCCTTCTCCTCACATCTGCATAGGACTTGTGACGACTCTGAGCTGTGTTTAGTCTATCTCTGATGAGTTGAACTTTCTCCATTGCCTCATGAACTGAATCTGGCCCTATCAAGGCTGCTTCACCTACATTAAACCAACCAATCGGGGACCTACATCTACGTCCATATAGTCCCTCATACGGGGCCATCTGAATACTAGAATGAAAGCTATTATTAAAGGCAAACTCTATGAGAGGTAGGTGATCATCCTAACTACCCTTGAAATCAATCACGCAAGCTCTCAACATGTCCTCTAAGGTATGAATGGTACATTCTGCCTGACCATCTATCTGTGGATGAAATGTTGTACTCAGATTTACCTAAGTACCAAAACCTTTCTGAAACGATATCCAGAAATGAGAGGTAAACTCAGGATATCTATCTGAGATGATAGACAAGGGAACCTCATGCAACCTGACTATCTCATGGATGTAGAGTTTGGCGTAGTCCTCCGCTGAATCTATAGACTTGACCGCCATAAAGTGAGCGGACTTAGTAACTCTGTCCACCATTACCCAAGTGGAGTCATATTGTCTGCGAGTACGAGGTAAAACTGTAATGAAGTCCATGTTTATCACTTCCCACTTCCATGTAGGATTGTTAATCTACTGAGTTATACCTCCTGGTTTCTGATGTTCTACCTTAACCTGCTGACAATTAGGACACTTAGACACAAAGTCTGCTATGTCCCTCTTCATGCCGTTCCACCAAAAGACTTCCTGTAGACCACGGTACTTCTTAGTGGCACCTGGATGAATGGAATACCTGGAGTTATGACCTTCTGTAAGTATCTGCTGCCTCAACTCACCCACATTAGGAACACATAAGCGACCCTGGTAACGAAGTACACCATCTCCCCCTTGGGAAAAAACCTCAACTTTATGCCGATGAACTGCACCTTTCAACTGAAGTAATATAGGATCACTATCCTATTTTTCCTTAATCTCTGCTACCAATGAAGATTTTGATCCATTCTGAACTATCACCCTACTATCTGATGTGTCCGTAAGGAAATCTCCTGAGCGATCAAGCCGGTGAACATCTTTGGCTAGCTCTTTCCTTTTTTGCTCAACATGTGCTACGCTACCCATAGACAGCCTGCTGAGAGCATCGGCCACTACATTGGCCTTACCAGGATGGTAAAGCACATCCATGTCATAGGCTTTGAAGAATTCAAGCCATCTCCTCTGACGAAGATTCAATTCTTTCTGGGTGAACACATATTGAAGGCTCTTATGATCTGTGAATACATCAATATGAACGACATATAAGTAGTGTCTCCAACTCTTTAGGGAAAATACTACAGTTGCACAAGGTCGTGAGTCGGGTAGTTCTTCTCATTAACCTTAAGCTGTCTAGAAGCATAAGCTATGACCTTACCCCCCTTGCCTCAACACACAACCTAGGCCGACCCTGGATGCATCACAATAAATCACATAACCATCTGGACAATCTGGTAGAGTCAAGACTGGAGCTGTAGTCAACCTAGTCTTTAGTTCTGAGAAG
This sequence comes from Solanum etuberosum, assembly GCA_029582245.1. NCBI lineage: Eukaryota > Viridiplantae > Streptophyta > Magnoliopsida > Solanales > Solanaceae > Solanum > Solanum etuberosum. The sequence goes on from JAJONR010000873.1 coordinate 29,235, forward strand.
TTTTTATCACACTTATCTGACAACTGAAATTTGACGTTCTTCTGAGTCAACTTGGTCAATGGGGAAGCTATGGATGAAAATCCTTCAACAAACCTCCTGTAATAACCGGCCAAACAAAAGAAACTTCTGATATCTGTTGGAGCGGTGGGTCTGGGCCACTGATGTACTGCCTCAATTTTCTGAGAATCTACTCGGATCCCATCGCTAGATACCACATAACCAAGGAAAGCGACAGACTGTAACCAGAATTCATATTTGCTAAACTTAGCGAATAGCTGGCGATCATTGAGAGTTGCAGAACAACTCTCAGATGAGTCGCATGCTCTTCCTCACTTTGAGAATAAATGAGTATATCATCAATAAAGACGATGACGAACAAGTCCAAATACTGTTTGAACACCCTGTTCATTAAATCCATGAAATTTGCAGGAGCATTTGTTAGTCCAAAAGACATAACTATGAATTCATAATGACCATACCGAGTTTTGAAAGTTGTCTTCGGAATGTCACTGTCTCTGACTCTAACCTGATGATAGCCGGATCTGAGGTCTATCTTAGAAAAACAACTAGAACCCTGAAGTTGGTCGAACAAGTCATCAATCCTTGGGATGGGATACTTATTCTTGATGGTGACTTTGTTCAAATGACGATAGTCAATGAACATTCTAAGTGAGCCATCTTTCTTTTTCACGAACAACACAGGAGCACCCCATGGAGAGATACTAGGTCTGATGAAGCCCTTATCTAGAAGGTCTTTCAACTGATCTTTCAATTCCTTAAGCTCGGCTGGAATCATTCTGTAAGGAGGAATCGAAATGGGATGGGTATCTAGGAGGAGATCTATTCAGAAGTCGATTTCCCTTTCGGGAGGAACTCCAGGAAGATCTTATGGAAACATTTTTGGAAACTCATTTACTACCGGGACTGACTCAAGAGTTGGGGTTTCGGAGTTTGAGTCATTAACCCGAACAAGATAATAGATATACCCTTTGGAAATCATTTTTTGGCTTTAAGGTAAGAGATGAATCGACCCATAGGAACTAAACTATTACCCTTCCACTCTAAGACTGGCTCATTTGGAAACAAAAACCGAACGATCCTAGTTCTGCAATCGACTGAGGCATAACATGAATGTAACCAATCCATGCCTAAAGCACAATCTTAAAGCATCTCAATTCATTGGTATCAATCTTCTTATTTTGCCTAAAGACTCACATGAATATGTCACATTCATGTAATTCAATGGAAATTAAGACATCACAATTCATATGAAGGATGATGTGACACTCACATAAGAAATAATTCCATACACATTTAAGAATATAAATTTAAAAGATTATAGATCTTGTAAGAATACTCACTCTCAGAAATGAATTCAATTATCTACACATTGACCCATAGGCTTGCCTTGTATACAGATTAAACTAATGCAGATTGACAAGGATCAAAATCTCCAAGTACTTGTAGGTTTGGCTAAGGCTTGGGCAAAAGGAAGGATATCATTTCGTCAAGTAACTAACATGCCTCTCTAATGCTTCCTTTTCTCTTGCATTTGAACATTCCACTTATGTTTTTGATTTTTTCTCTCCACCTTATTTCACCCTTGTTTCAACATTAACTTGTTTCAGCTTCAATTTTTTTATTTTCACTTTGGAGATATTTACATACGACGAGCTAGCACCCATAAATTCCGTTTCTCTTCATTCATGAGTTCTTCAACACTTTTCACTTTTAAGATCATGGGGATCTATGCTTTTTAGCTCAAGCCTCATTTTTTTCAATTTTTTATGAACCCCCAAACTTAGGCGTTTGCCTACATTTTACCTTCACTTTTTTCATCTTTTTCTCCCCCAAACTTAGGTTTTTAGCCTACATCACATTCATTCAGCACTAGGGAGACATGAGGGTATTAAGATAGAGAGTTACAAATGTTCAAGATATGCAACATGGTGGCCAAGAAATATGGTTTAGGCTCAATGGGGCAGACTAAGATCATTTTAATAAGAGCGAAATAAGGGATAGAGTGGCTAGTCAAAAAGGGTATAGGTTCATCTTCTGAGCCACGTCAAATCTAGAATTTTGCCTTAAAGAATATTTTGGGAGAAGTTCTAGACAACATGTACATAAAAGAATGAATAAAATCCTTTCCGCTCAAGGCATTACAATCCAATAAATTCTCAAGTGAGTCTCTAAATTAATAAAATCACATGACTTTTGAAAACCACAACAGGGAAATCCCGATTGTAAATCATAGACAAATCAAGGTGTATGAATCATGACAAAAGATTGCTTTTCAATTCAATTTGTCCCATTGTTGAAATCATTTTTAAAAATGAAATTCCTTTGCGAATAATTTTTTTTGGTGGTCCCTCTTGTAAGAGGTGTAACACAAGACTCGATTTTAACTAAAAATTGGCATTTTCTCATATGAAAGTTGCCTACAATTTAACATAGAGAACGCCAACCCGGTTCGACACCAAAATAGACTCAAGGACAAAATAAAATAAAAAATTATTTTTGCTTCTCGGGAAAAACCCTTCGAGTTTATTCCACTACTACTACCATCTCCCTCCCCAAACTTAGGAAACGTGAAGCCCTCATAGAGTGCTTAATACATTTTACTTGTGGTTTTGAAGTTTGTGCAAACTGGCAAAATGCCCATTCATGTCAGCGACCACCGGTTGTGTGCAGAATTAGAGAAAAACACAAGTTGGTCTCTCCAAGTGATGGTGTTATTCGGTATTGCAGCTGGCGTTGAGTAATGGATGATCAGTGACTCACAGATCAGACACTGAATTTAAGAAGAAATGGTGAAAATCCTTTCATAATCTAGATTAGACCGGTGTGTGAAATGGTGGTACACTTCTTTTAATCAATAAAACGCAGATGTAATTATGATATGGCTGAAATTCTGCTTACCTGATGATGAAACTATTAAGCGTCTATGACATATTAGTGAATGACAATACCCCTTCGGCAATATGCCGGTAATTTGTAATTTTATCACTGAGATACTGACATCTAACTGCGGTTCCATAGGCGATAGAAAGTTAGGGATTCGCGGCTGCCCCTTGATGCATGCTTTCCCACAGAGTTGAAAGGGAAAAAGGGAATTATGATGCTTGAGTTTCCTAATTTAACATCTAGGCATGACATGATGTTCATACACCCAAGGTTCTTCCAAATAAAACATTTCAATCAATGGGACTTTTTCCAAAATTCCCAAGTACTGTTTGATGCGGTGCCCATTTACCTTAAAGATGTAGCCATTGTTTCCTACGAGGTCAATCACTCCATTGTCATAGACTTCAGGTTCCTTGAATGATCTTGACCACTTTGATTTGAGCTTTTCAGAATAACTTTAACCTAGAGTCGAACTATAACACCCTATCTCCAGAAGTAAATTCTCTCTTCAAAACTTTTTTATCATTGAAATTTTTCATGTGGATCTTGTAATTCTTTTCACTTTCATACACTCTAAACATGAAATGATCAATCTCATTATGGTCTTCCACCCGTGTCTGGGCTGCTCTTGGCCAATCCATGTTCATAATGTTTAAATCCCACAAGGCTTTGATCTTGAGTTCAAAAGGTAGGTGAAATTCTTTTACAAAATCCATTTGATATGGGGACATTGAAATAGTTATTTTGAATGTTGTTCGGTATGCTCACAAAGCGTCATCCAACGTTCGTGCCCAATCTGTGCGATTGGCATTCACTTTATTTGCAAGAATGGACTTAATCTCTCAAGTTAATATTTCTTTTTTCCCACTCATTTGAGGGTCATATGTAGTGGGCACCTAGTACTTGACACCATATTTAGATAACAAGGTGCTGAGTGATTTATTGCATAAGTGTGATCCGTCATCACTAATGAAGGCTCCTAAAGTACCATATTGAAAAAAGATGTGCTTCTTTAAGAAAGTTGAAACACTCCTTCCATTATTTCTTGGTTATGCGATAGCTTCAACCGATTAGGACAAATAGTCCCGTGCCAAAAAAATATATGTATTTCCATATGAGCTGATGAGCAGTCCCATAAATCAATTTTCCAAACATCAAAAATTTCCATTTCAAGGATAGGATTGAGTGATAGCTCATTACGCTTCTATAAGACTCCTTTTCTTTGACATTGATCGCAGTTCTTTATCACGTTATGCGCATCCTGATATAGTATGGGCCAACCAAATCAACATTGCAACACTTTGGTTGTTGTTCGGGTTCCTCCATCGTGTCATCTAACGTGAGATAAGTAAGAATCCTCTAAAATTGGTATCATTTCTATTTTGGAGACACATCAGCAAATGACACAATTAGTACATACCCTAAATAGGTATGTCTTTTCCTAAAAGAATTTCTTAGCTTTGATTAGAAATTTATTTTGTTGGTGTGAATTAAGGTCTCCCAACATGACATTACTTGCTATGAAATTCGCTACATAAGCAAACCATGGCATTAAATCATGATAGACAGCTACAATGCGCTCATCCAGAAAGTTATATTTTATTTACACAACCTCTTTTTCTCTCCCTTCTTCTTCCAACCTTGAAAGATTGTAACCCACTTGGTTTTAACATCCTCATCGGTATTTTACTTCAAAACTAAAATTCTTGGAGGAGAAGTATACATTTGATAAATCATGGTTTGACATCTTTCTTTGTTATTAAGTAACGAAGGTCAGCATGATCTGTGTGAACAATCATCTTATTTCCAACCAAGTATGACAGGAACTTTTCAAACGCGAACACCACCGCTAGCAACTCTTGCTCTGTTACCATGTAGTTCATTTGGGCCAAATTAAAAGACTTAATTTCATAATAGACCGGATGGAATATTTTATCCTTTCACTGCCCAAAAACTTATCCTAAATAAACTAAACTTGTGTCACACATCAACTCAATAGGTTTAGACCAATCGAGGCTACGATTAATAGGGCTAAGGTGAGCTTAACCTTGATACAAGTGAAATACTCCAAAAAAAATATGTATCAAATATGAACTTGGTTCTTTTTTCTAACAACCGAGATAAAGTATATGCAATTTTGGAACAACTGATGATGAACGGTAAAATCCGGCATGACCTTGGAAGCTTCTAACTCCCTTGATTGTTTTTGGTAAAGGCAATTTTTCTATCACGTCCACATTTCTTGATCAACCTCAGTTCCCATCTCGGAGATCTTGTTACCCAACACAATCCCTCCTTTCACCATGAAGTGATACTTTTCCCAATTGAGTCCCAAGTAGGTTTCCTCATAGCTCATCAAAACAGCCGCCAAATGGTTCACTCCTAAAAGGATTCTCCTACTACTAGAAAGTCATCTAAAACACTTTCATTTTATCTTCCACGATGTCTGAGAATATGGACATCATACACCGTGGGAATGTGATGGGGGCATTGCATAAGCCAAAACGCATTCTCTTGAATGTAAATGTTTCACAAGGTCAAGTAACTGTTGTATTTTCTTGATATTCATGAGCTATGCAGATTTGATTGTAACCCCAATAACAATAATAATCCTTGCCGAAAAATCTATCCAGCATTTGATACATAAAAGGCATGGGGAAATGATATTTTCAGTGCTAGCATTCAACTTTCTATAATCCATGCACACTCTCCATCTAGTCACCGGTTGGACAACTACCAGATCCTCTTTATCACTGGGAACTACACTATTTCCTCCCTGTTTTGGAACACATTGCACTTGGCTCACCCATGTACTATCAAAAATTGTGTGAATCACTCGTGCATCTAACAAATTTATTATCTCTTTCTTGACGATTTCTTGCATTAGTGTGCTGAGTTGGCATTGATGTTCAATAGATGGAAAGTTTCCTTCTTGGAGGGTGATTTTATTTGTGAAATTGCATGATGGAATTCCAATAATGTCTCTAATGGTCCACCTCAGAGACTTAACATGATATTTAAAACGTTTAACAATGCCTCGACTTGATCTTGATTCAACTTAACATAAACTATCACACGCAAGGTTTTATTGTCTCTGAAAGCATACTGAAGATATGCAAGAAGCGGTTTCAACTCAATAGTTGGAGGCTCAATTATTGATGGTTTTGAAGGAGGGTTCTTTCTATTTTTCAAATACAAGTCAAACCTCTCTTGGTTGTAAGAGTAAGTGCCCATTCCCTCTAATATGTTGCATGCTTCATCAAACTCCTCTATATAAGTACCTGAATAATTCAAGTGGGCTTCTTGTAATGGTTCGTCTACAACAAACTCTTCAATGTTCAAACGACAGTGTCTATTCAAGAAACTCTTGCTAATTCAATATGTTTCTTCATAGGTTGATGCACGTTAAGCCTTACCTTTTCCCCACTTAATACAAAATTCATGTCTTTTCCTTGAATATTTAAAAGTTATTTCCATTCGAAAAGGAATGGTCTTCCCAAAACAATCGACACTTCCCTCTCGCTTTCCACATCATGTCACAACCCAAAGTATACCCTAGGTGTAACATGGCGTATAGAACCCCGAAAGGCCCTACACAAGCCACTTATCATACATCATACAAGATAATAGAAATAAAGATTTCAAAAGTAACAATCTTATATAATAAAAGAGTTTGACAAAGCGAAAGTTTAACATAGTCTCTACAAGCCATCTAAAATATCAAATAAAGTGGTTGAGACGCAACCCATACACTACATATATCATTCGAAAAATAGAAAGACAAAAGGTTATAAAAGTGTCTCAGTCCTCAAAAATGTGGACTCACCAACTCTTGGATCTGATAGAATAACCAACTAGCCACGAGTCTGAGAGGTTGGAGTATCAGACCCTACATTAATGAGACAATATAGGCATAAGTATGCTTTAGTAAATATAATGTACTATGTATGGGGCAATATGCATAAATACACTTAATAACATGAAGAAATTTAAACATATGAGATATGACCAACATTTAGAACAATTAAAGGCTTAAGGAAGTAACAACATATATTTCACAAAATGTGGTCAACACATTTAAAATAAAAGACATAAGAAAGATTTTGAAGAAACATAGTCATTTTGTGTGATATTAGTTTTAACCGACAATAACATCATGAGAGCTATATCATGGAATCCGGTATATCTCATATGCCAAAATAAGGGGAATCTGCTTGCCAAGGTAGAATCCATATATATCATCTTTTGCTAAAGTGGATCCACCAACTAGGTCATTTAAGACAATCCTTGGGGGCATGTAGATACGGACTAGAGGTTGTTACTAGAGACTACCATATTTGACCCTCCACATCAAAGCCCTCTCGGTACTAAGTCTAAATCCCAATGGAATAGATAGAAATCAATTATCATTATAACATAGGAAAGGAAATGATCAATATCAATCCATATAGTAAAGATCAATACATAGTATAGCTCCTGAAATTACAATTCAAGCATAGTTGAGAAAGGCTTTCATCAATGTGAATCCATATATGTGAAATAACTTTCACAATCATGATCATCTTCATATCTGAGAACACCTTTCACAAAAATATTGATACTTTCATCTTAAAGCACCCTATCATCATGAGCATCATTTTCACAAGACATGCATAACCCTTCAAAATTCAGAGTTCACAGGTTAATGGGTTCTTCATAGGTTCATAGTTGAAAATCATCAATCATGCATGGGTTCATATATTTCAGCTAAATATCATATAATTACATTAAATCATGCAATAGAAGGTTGAAACAACAATTTAAATCATAATTGGATGAAACCCATGAAAAATTAAGAAGAACCCAAATTTGATTAATTGAATTTGAGATTGAGAAATTGAAAACCTTGGGGACCCCATGGAGGAATGGACTCCATGGGTTAATACCCACATACCTTGGTACTCATAGCCCAAGATGAATGGTGAATTGATTACCTTGGAGTGAACCCTAGTTTCTTCTTCTTCCTTAGGTTAGGAGGGAATTTAAGAGAATAGATTTAAAGTTGGTAAATTTAGGACTTAAAAGCTTTATATATGGCTTAGGGTAGAAGCAAAAATGACATAGTATAGGTTTAAATCATTTAAGAAAAGACCTAAAAGCCCAGAAAATTAAGTGTCGGACTTGTTTATGGGTCAGACCTACGGACCGTAGAACTTTCTACGGTCCATACTGGTCAACCGTAGACCAAGTTCTAGGACCTTAGTTACCCAACTTTTGACGGAACCCTTCTATGATCTGTAGGACTTCCTACGTTCCGTAGACCCCTCAAAATTTCACTAAGTCTAGCACCTACCTACGAGACCCATCTACAACTCGTAGAACATTTGACAGACCGTCCTGGTTAACCGTAGGATGGGGTACTAGGACTTGATTTTCAAAAATTATATTCTGAATCTTACGAGACTAGTCTACGACCTGGAGAAATTTCTACGAACCATAGACTGGTCTTATAGACGTGCACCAGTAGTCAAAATTCATGAAACCTTTTCCCTTTTCAAAATTTAAGGTGTTACAATATTTCTCCATTGGGAGCATTCGTCCTCGAATGGAACTCAAGGCAACATAAAGAGTGTAGGGGAAGAGATCTAACGACCCAATATGAATGCAATAATATAAATGCACATAGTCAAAGAGCAAATCGACTCCAAGCTAAAACATACTCAATCATCATTTTATAAAACATACATGCATGCATAAGGAAACATGAGAATGACTAAGACACATGAATCCGGAAAAATGAACCATGATTAACTAAATACCTCAAGCTAGAGTAGGATCAGAGGGAAAGAGATGAGGATATCGGGACATCATATTGGCCTCGATCTCCCAAGTAGCATCCTCAACCAATTAATTCCTCCACAACACATTTACGAATACAACTTCTTTGTTCCTCAATTTTCTAACTTGCTGGTCCAAAATATCAACCGAGACTTCTTCATAAGAGGCTTTCCTTTATACCAAGACTCTCTAATGGTACAATATATGTTGGATCTCCAACACACATCTTCAACAAAGATACATGGAATACCGAATGTAATGATGTTAAATCATTAGGCAAATTATGTTCATAAGCAAACTTACTGATACGCCTCAAAATTTGATATGGGCCTACATACCGGGGACTAAGCTTCCCTTTCTTGTCAAACCTCATGACACCCTTCATAGGTAAAATTTTCAGGTAAACCTAATCATCAACACCAAACTCAAGATCACTTCTTCTAACATCGGAATAGGGCTTTTGTCGACTTTGAGTCATTTTCAACCTTTCTCTAATAAGCTGAACTTTCTCCATAGCCTCATATACAAACTCAGAATCTATCAAAGCAACCTCACCAACTTCAAACCAACCTATAGGAGATCTACACCTGTTACCAGAAAGATCCTCAAATGGAGCCATACCAATACTTGAATGATAGCTATTATTATATTCAAACTCAATCAAAGGAAAGTGATATCCCAATTATTCGTGAAGTAAATTACACATGCCCCCAACATACCCTCCAAATATTGGATAATACGCTCCACTTCCCATTGATTTGAGGATTAAAAATCATACTAAGCTTAACTCAGGTACCAATACCATTTTGGAAAGACCTCTAAAATTGAGAAGTGAATTGGGTACCATAGTCGAATATAATAGATAGGGGCACCCCATGCAACCTAACCATTTCCTTGAGATACAACTTAGAATAATCTTTTATTGAATAAGAAACCTTGACCGGAATGAAATGGGCCGACTTCATCATACGATCTACAATACCCCAAATCGAGTCATGTTGTAACATTCGGTTTTTGAAAAGAACAAAAAAGAGGTTCGTATAAGTCACCATCAGTTTTTAGTTTTGGTTCAAATTTAAATGATCATATATATTAGCACATACAGAATTAGGTAACCCATGACCTATCAAATTATAGGTCTTTGAGTCCTCTTCCAATGCCGCCAAGTTTTCTTGATTTCGACCAGAGTAAAAAGTTATCACCGTTTGAGTAAAGCCTCTCTAGTTAAGGCATCTCATTCATAAGGATATTTTGGTCTTTTCCTTTTCCACATAGGCCTAGCACATTTTTCCTCGCCCAATTAAGGGTCTAATTAGATGCTAAACCATTCTTGTTCATTCCTAAAAACTTAGAAAAAGAAGAGAAGAGTTCAAGAGGAGAAAGAGCTAGGTTTTGAGCGTTCATCAATATCCCGTTGATTTTTGCCAAGAACATTATTCTTTTCAAGTATGTAAGGCTTCTCACAGTGTTGGACTTGTTTGTCCTCACACCATACAGCTGATTCATCCATGAAATTGTCCATGAAATCGTTATATCTAAAAGATTCTTGAGTAGTTTTTTATTTTAGTTTCATTCTTTAACAATGGAGGTTATGAGTTTCTTGGGTTGAGGATCTTTAGTATGAGTTGTGTAAAAGGATTATATGAAATTATCATATAATCGTGTCTGGTTTGAGAAACAAGAAGAGTTTAGGAGAAATTCCCCAATTCTAACCTAGTTTGAAGCTTGAATTTTACCAAAAAATATGGTCGAAGTCGCTAGAAAAAGGCTGGCGCGGCGCGCCACCAGTATGCCAAGAGTGCTGGGACGATGCACCAGTAGCACAAACAAATCCAGCCCCAGTATTTTGGGGCCTGGCACGGCGTACCACCAGTATGCCAGGAGTGTTGTGGCGACGCGTCAGTAGTACACCAGGAGTCGCTGAGCCAATTTTTCCTTGTTTCATCCGGCGCATATTTCTTTAAGTAGTGGCTATGTTTCCCTTCTTTGCATTAGCTCCTAAAGGCTCCATTCCCCCTTGAGAGTTCCTATATTTACTAATCACATATCTTAATGCACGTTTAAAACTAAAGTGAGTTTAGGAAGAAAGTTCAAGAGTTTTTATTGAGTTGATTCGTTCATGTCTATATTTCAGCATGAATCCTATTCTTGAGTATTCATTCAATTCTTATTGAGAATCTTTTAAACAAAATATTATTGTTTAAACTGAGTTTTTGAGAAAGTGAAGAGGAGTTTGAGAAAGAATATAAGGGAACTAAGTAGTCCCAAACATATCATTTTATTATAATAAGAAGAGAACTATAATTCATGATTAGTATGACAGTCGAGTATGCCATTAATGTGTAAGCAGTATGACATCTAGATATTCCATCAATGTTTATGAAGTATGACTTCCCAAGTCATCAATGATAAGATCACAATAAACAATGGTTTTAAACTATTTTTCTTGAGAAAGTAAAGAAGAATTTCAGAAAAGTATAAGAGTTTTTAGTTTTTATATGTCGATCTTGGACTTGAAAGATAAGTCCATACGTATGTGTTTTGAATGCAAGTTTTGAACACAGTCTTTTGAGAAGGAGTCAAATGGTTTTATATGGAAGTATGATTGATGTTCTTGAAAAATACTTCAGTAAAGTAATTGTCCCTTTCTTGGTAAAGGGTGATTGAGCAAAGTGAAAAGTAAATTAAAGTAATAGTCTCTTTTTTTGTAAAGGATGAATTGAGTATAAAATTATAATTGATTATTTTGGAAGTAGTATCGAGCACCAAATTGGGTTAGTGTCTTATATAGATCAAAAGTCCCATAAAACTACCTAGTAAACGTAGGATATAATAGCATTGATTCTTCATGTGACTCCTCACTGCCTCTGAGAACGCCTATTAGATGGATCCATGGTCATAATATCATCCTATACCCCGGCAAGGTATAGGATAGCCCTTGCAACGTGGGTGAAACGTTGTATCATTTCTAGGCTCATAGTATTGGTTGTCAGTTAGAGAAACTCCCCACAAAATAAATTATATTATTTTCATATTACTTTTATTGAATATCTTATTGTAAAGCTTAAATGGTTTTCACTTCATGTTCATGTACTGATTCAATTAAGTTTCTTTCAGCCATTCAGTCCAGTTATTTATTTATTCATCCATATTACATACTCGTACATTGAATGTACTGATATCATTCGACCTGCATCTTTTAATGATGTAGTTACAGGTTCTTAGGATTATCAACAGGCATTTCGTTGAGATCACTTTGCACTTCATATAGCTTAGGTGAGCCTCTTTGCATTCCGGGGGACTTACATTTATTTTCTAGTCAGTTGTGTTGAGTACTCGCGGGTCTTGTCCCGACACTCTTCTATATATAGTAGAGGCTTCATAGATAGATAAATATGGAGAGACTTTCAATTTCAGATGCTTTATTTAAAACATATGTTTCATACTAAGTATATTTAGTTCAATTTTGAGATTCAGTAAACTGGTTTTAAACATTTCTTTCCGTTTCATGCATATGTATGCCTGAGTTAGTCTTCTGCTTGTAGTCAGCTAGGATGAGGGTTCACTTGGCACCATCAATAGTTCTCGAAAGCCGGCCACATCTAGGGTGTAGGCTCGGGTCGTGACAAACTTGGTATCAGAGCACAAAGTTCAAGTGTCCTAGGGTGTTTATGAAGCCATGACAATAGGATTTTATTTATGGTTGTGAGGGCCCCACTTCTATAAATTAGGGACTACAGATATTTAAGAAAATTTTCCCTTCTTTCATACTCTAAATCGTGCAATAGAATAGTTTCATAATGATCTTATTCAAACTCATGTGGTTCTCAGATCTATTCGACTACCCCTCATACCCAAGGTAGTTGAAAAGCAAAGCCCAGATCCTTATCGATGAGCTACTCTAAGAAAAAATCTTGAGAAAATCATTAGACTGCAAAGGAGCTTGAGAGAAGCCTGTGAGTGAGCATGAGTGTTCTGATTCGAAAGAATGCACTCTTATTCATGTGCATCGTGCGTTTGAGCTAAAAATGAGATGTACTCCCAAACTCTCTTCTCTAAACTTTATTCATATGAGACCTTTATAAGAGGAGTGTGTTCTAGAATGCTTGGGTAGTAATTTTCACCTGAAAGATCATATGAGTTATGATGTGATGAGCCACTAGTAATAGAAGTGCCCAGAGTAAGAAGAATGCATTTAGAGGTGTAGAAATCTAAGGAAGAGAGATAGTGATGAAATAATTTATGTTGTTGCAATCATGTGCCCAGTAAGTCATTAATGAGGAGTTTTCCTTTATGTGTAGGTTAAGGAATAATAATCTTATGTGGATTTCATGATAGAAGATAGAGGCATAGTTACAGGTTAGGATGAGTTGGAGTATACCTTAACCAAAAATGAGTTTATGTCAATATGTTTTTGTGTTAGTAAAGAAAAAGTATAGTTGTTGAATAAAAGAGTAGAGTATTCATGAGCTGATAGATCTAAGCTAGACTTATGATTATTAAGGAAAAGCCATAATATTCAGAGGGTTATAGAACTAATTAGGCAAGATATATAGTGAATGGGTAAATAGTAATTAAATTGTGTAAGGGGATGTGACGATCAACTATAATTATGTAGACTGAGAGATAAGGATTGACTACTTGTCATGAGTTTTTAGTGAGCGGGTGTTTCTTAATTTTATCTTGCACCTAAAGTCTATCCTACCCACTAAGATTCAACGACTTCTAGTAAATAATAATCACCCATTTTGCGAATTTGGCATTCAATTGATCACACTCACAAGAAATTTCATATACTTGTTTACTCCCGGTTGTTCGTAGTTGTTAATTGTTCACTAAAATCCCCCCATTTGACATTAATTGTCAATCCCTTGTCATTTATTTTATTGTTTCAAAAATGTCTACATCTACAAACGATTAGAACACTATTTTACTTCGTAATCAAATTATTTACCGTATCACTCCCTGTGGGATCGACCCCAACTCTTAGTTGGGTTTATACTTGTTAGCGACCGCCTACACTTCGAATTGGATGAAATGTAGTTAAGTGTTATCAATAATCTAACATTTTCATATTAAAAAGTAGACTTTTTAGTTTTCTCTTTAAGTTTTTTTGGTTTACAAACACTCTTATAATTGACAATTGAGGATTGAAATTGAAGTTGTTTTGAAGATTATTATTTATCATCAATACGTTAATGGTTGAAAACATCATGGGTATAATTTCTTTCCTTTTATGATGCTTGGTTAAAACCCCAATTTTTAGGGGTGTTATTATGGGGTTTGGTGTTGATTTAATTTAGTGGATTTTATGTATTGCTCTGTTTTAGTGCTATTTTAATTATGGATTTGAGTTATTTAGCATGGGGTTTAACTTATAGGTTAATGTGGCCAGCTTAATCCTAGCCTAGATCATTGATTGATGCTCGAAAAAGATTAATTGGAGTGGGTAAATAGCTTGATGCTTGAAATTTAGGTTTGATTCTTGTGGTTTGCTCCGAAGTGAAATTATGGTTCAATTCTAGTTCTCAAATCTACTTGAAAGAGAGATTTTATTAAGGTAATGGGTCGATTTGTGATTCACATTGATGAGACCGAAAAGAGATTCTATTACATGATGTTTTGAAATGGAAAAAAGATTAGTGTCATTGAAGATTATCCAGCTTATCCATGTTTGGTTAGAACTATTGAGCAAGCATTTGTACCCCTATTTGACATCAAATCCCCACACCTCTAGATCGTCTCTTACTTGTGAAACATGTGTTTCCAATTTAATTGTAATAATTGGTACCAAACCTCTTTTAGTTAATTTGGTGGAATCATCCACCCACTTGTTCTAATTACTACAATAATTGGTTTTCATTCTTAATTTCCTAGTTGAATTCTTATCACTATCCCTCCTTGTGGGATTCGACCCCGCCTCTGTGTTGGGTATTTTTATTGCATACGGTCGCTTACTATTCTAATCATTTTTAGATTAATTTGTGCATTATCACTAGATCATCCAACATAGTAATGGAGTTTGATGGTTTTGACAACAACCACTGTTGGATTCTCCCAATAGTGAAAATGGAAAAAGATTCCACCTTATATAATCAAAAGATACCCATGTAGTGATGTAAGTGTCACTGATTTCTAGGAAATTTCGAATATGCACTTTCGGGTCTTCATGAAGGAGACCAATGAATTGCCTAGTATTGTGAATCAATTGCACCATATTCTGTTTAAGCTCGAATCTATCTCCAGCTGGTGGTTCAGAATGTTAAGAGTTACATTGGTTGTGAATGGTATTGCCACATCATGCACTGGCTAGCTTCCATTGCTACTGGTTCTTCCTTTTCAATCCTTTCAACCTGAGGGATAGGCTACTGTAGAGCCGCTTTCCTTCTTTGGTAATGTAAGTATCCTTTAGGCTCTACAAATGGCGCCACAAGTTCCCCGTCCTTATCTAGTGTAACTTTCTTAATTTCCTGCACAGAAGAAAGCTAAGACCAAGTTATCAACACTTGAACATTGATTATCTATACTTAGAAAAACTAAATATAGAGTAATTCTAAAGTCCCTGTCAACAGCGCCATAAACATATTGCTCCCAAATGTACACGCAAGTGTACATGGTTGCACAAGTAATATTGTGGCTCTAAAGATCCAGATTACCAAACTCGAAGGACTTACAATTAGTTTATATCTTATTCAACTAAACCCACAAATTAAAGCAAGTGTATACAAAGATTTGATTTTTGAATTTATCAACTATGATTGCAAGATTGTAAGAATTAAAAGTAACTGACAATGATCGACTTCAGTTCCAGTGTGTAAACAATAATTGGTACAATTCCAGGGCAGCAGTGTATCATACAATTCATGCTTCACATATCATCTATGGATTTCAGATGGTGATTAAATTACTGATTTACAAGTTTTATTTTATGATCATGATCTCCCGTCATCTAATCACCTATCCAGGTTGACAGTCTAACTACATCGTTGAGTGGGGATAGATTGAATCAACTTAAGAGAATTAAAGCTATCCTCTTGTTTCATTACCAAACACGACACCTAGGTATATCTCTTTCCTAGACGCAAATCAATTTAAGTGATATACAAGAAAAGATCATGCCTCTTGTATTCCACGTTCTAGGCCTCTATTCCTCTTCCGAGTTCAAGAGTAGACAATATATTTATTTTAATGGCGACCAAGCATCAAAATAGTAAAGTATGAACACATATTTAATTTATACAATAAACAACTTCATCCATAAAATCAATATTCAACAACCATTCAAAGTTGCAGCCCAGAAAAAGGATTCTTAGATAATCATGCTAATAAAAAACATCAACAAAATTGTTTCAAGTAATTCAAGATTAAAATAAAGTAGAAGAAAAGAAACCTAAGATGAATTTTTATCCCTTGCTCTTGCATTTCAAAAAGAAGATGTAACCCAACAAAAGAGTCTTGAGGTTCTATTTATTGGGTTTGGGAAAACAGTCGCTTTACCTTGTTGGAATTTGAATCCTGAAATGTATGGAAATTTTTTGAAGTCGCGCTGGGGCGGCGCACTACCAGTGCACCAGCACTAGGCGCCAAGAGTTTGCATGCTGGCTCGGCAGGCCTACAGTGCGCCAGACAATAGCTTCTGTAGTTTTGGCCTTGGCGCGATGCACCTTCAATGCACCAATCATGGGCTTATGTAGTTTAGGGCCTAGGGAAACATGCTACCAGTGTTCCCCAGCCTACTTTCGTGTGCTCATTGAATTGCATCCAAGCTTTCCTCCTATTCTCCAGCTCCTATGTGCTCAATTTCCTTTCAAATCTCCTGTATTAGTTAATCACATGTCTTAGTATACAATCATCACAATTTAAATCAAATATAACAATTAGAATAAAGAATGTTCCTAAAACTAAAGGAATATGTGGGTAAAATATAGCAAAAATGTGAATATAAATATGCCCAAGATCATGGATCTTCACTAGCTCATCCATAGAGCCCTTCACTGATTATACCAAGCACTCATCGGGTGGCTTTTTAGGCATGTCCACCTTAAATATCACTGATTCACCACCAACTCTATATTGGAGCTCTCGCAGCTCCACATCAACAATATCTCATCCATAGTGAGAAATAGTTGGCCTAAAGTAATAGGCACCTCTAGATCCACATCCCAATCCAATACCATAAAATCCACCGATAAGATGAACTTATCTACTTTGACTAACACATCAAATAGTATCCCAACCATACTTTTGATACAGCAATCTGCCATAAAAAGCCTCATACAAGTGGGCATGGATTTCCCAAGACCGAATTTCTTGAAAATTAGAAGAGGCATCAAGTTGATACTTTTCCCCAAATCACATAAGTCTTTATCAAATTTTTGAACACCAATGGTGCACGAAATAGTGAAAGCTCTCGGATCTTTTTTTCCGTAGAAAATGAATTTGTTATCAAAGCATTGAAATGGTGGGATATTTCAATTGTACTTACATTAACCACCCTCTTCTTTTGTAGTAGCTCCTTCATAAATTTTGAGTACCTTGGCATCTGCAACAAAGTATCAATCAATGAAATATTCGCGGATAATTTGTTGAGTTGATCTACAAACTTCTTGAAATGCTCATATTGTTTCTTCTTAATTTTCTTTTTAGGGTAAGGATGGGAAACTAAGGGTCATCACCTTTACCAGATTAATCTCCTTTTTCTTCCTCAACATCAATTATCACTCTCGAAAGATAAGCCAATTTTCTTCACCAACGTTTACTTTTTCCTCCTTGGACAACTATTCATCAATCTCATCATGGAAAGGTACATTAGGCTATACCTCATCATCAACTTCTTTTCTAGAACTTTCCTTTGGCATTACCTTAGGCCCTTCAAGCACTTTTCCACTCCTTTTGACTATTGTCATGCAATGGCCATAATTTTGTGTGTTTGGTAGAGTATCACTTGAGAGTGTGCCCTTTCCTCTAGGATTCATTTGAGCCGATAGATTGTTTATTTGAGTATCTAAATGTTTGATTGAAATGGAGTGAGAGCTAAAAATTTGAGTTAAATGACATCTCTTTTGAGTTTCATGACCCCATTGTTCATAGACTCAACTCTTTTTAGAACTCGATTCAACATGTCCTCAATTTTGGAATCAGTCGGGTCACTCACACTAGCTTGATTTAGGGTGAGCATCGGAATATTGGGGAGGAACATATGAATTTAAACTTTTATGGTTGTACCTATCATCTCCTCTAGCTCTATCTGGATCGTGCCATTGTCTTTCCCAGTCTCTCCATTAACCTTCTCGGTCTCTCCAACCTTTATTTTCTTCCTCAGGATGCAAAGGGCCTTGGTTAACAATTTGGTACCCTTGTCAAGAACCTGGCCCTAGATTCACAAAGTATCTTATATCCTTATCAAATGAGGACTAAGCAGCATCTTCTTCAAGCATAGCTCCACTTTGTGACCCAACGACATTCACACTATTACTTCCGTCACCCAAATTTGCTAAGAGGTAAATTATTGTCATCATCTTAGTCATTTGTTCATCTCATTCCTTGTCTTTCTTTCTCATCTCATTGGTCATTGTTGATGAAACAACACTACCACCTTTAACCCTATCGCTAGTATGCCATGAAATATTAGTTTTTACCATTTGATTAAGAGGGATGGAAGCTTGAGGGTAAGTAAAATTCTTGAAGGAGCCTCCAACCAAGTTTTTTACTACTCCTAGATTCACTTCATCCAATGAACGGTAGAAAATTTGGAGTAAAACTTGCTTGAACAACTCAGGGTTTAAGCATTTTGTTACTTTTTTCTTAAACCTCAACCACACTCCATGTAGAGCTTTTCATAGCGTTTGTTCGAAGTTGTTTATCTCATGCCTCAACTTCAACATCTTGAAGGGTGGATAAAATATATTGAGAAAAACAGTCTTTCATTCCTCCCAAGTGGTGATTGATCCTCGGGGTAGCTCTCTAAGCCAAGTGGTAGAATCTCCGGTCAATGACAAAGGAAACAACTTTAGCCGGACTAATTCTTTACTCATATTCCGCATCTCGAAAGGGAGACGAACTTCCACAAAAATCCTCAATTGGTTATTAGCATCTTCCACCGCTTTGCCTCACAATATTCCCTTCATATGTAGTAAATGAAGCATTAGACTTGTTACTTAAAATATGACATTCCCTATCTCCGGTGGTAGATGAATTGTTCTGGCTACACCCAACTCCATGGGTGCTTTGTTCCCAGAAAATTCCTTTGCAAATCTCACATCACCAAAACTTTGTTTGTTATGTGATTGGTTTATCTTGCCCTTTTTTTGCAAGCAAAAACACAAAACACAAAGTGACAAGAACACAAAATGCACAAAAGTTTGAATTTTCGAATCAACAAAAGACGATCGTAAACCAATCCCCGGCAGTGGCACAATATTTTATAAACGCTCAACTATTCTCATGTATCACTGCATAGGCGGTCAAATATAAAATAATTACCCAAACTGTGAGGCCAGGATCGAACCACAAGTATTTGCAAGTGAGACTCTTCTTCAATAGATTTTAAAATTTGTAACAAACATGGAAATTCAATGCTCAACAAGCATATATATATATATGAAAATGAGGAGTTTTACATAAAACTAAATTTCATCAACATTAAGAAATAAACATAGGGAATCAACACAAATAAGGTATATGAAGTTCGGAAAGGACTAGGGGTATGTGCATAACGATTGGGGTTTCAATTCGAATAGACAAAGATTTACAGAAACCACATCGATTGATGCATGGATATTTTTTGGTCTAGGATAAACATTTACATATATTCTTCCAAACTATTAAGTATATCCATTGGACTCTTCCAAACTCCAAGACCCTTTCAAACAAAATACTAAACGTTGCTTGGGTAGATAGACCATCCCTAGCTAATATCATAAAGGGTGAAATTACTCAGTTTATCCCATCCCTGACTCAAACCCATAAATTAATTTAGATCAAAATTTTAAGACAAAAATATATATACATGCCATATAATCAATACAAGAGAATATGTGTTGCGACCGGTGAATCACTGATCAATCATTGTACTGCGTCAATTGCATTTCCGGTATTGAGGCAACTTAGCTCCATTTAAACAATTATTTAGCCGGCGAGACGCATGTTGATTCATGCAGGATGCCAGTTCTGTCGCAGGTGTACTTAAGTAATTTTTGACTTCAAATCCGTCACATTTGCTTTTTTTCAAAGAATGTCTGCATCTAAGAAAACTAGGGCTTAAATCTCTTTCAATTAGCATTAAATTATGATAATAATTCAATTATTTGAGTCTTATGATTTGGTAAAATACCAACTCATCAAGTTCCATTAACAAATGCAAATGAAATATTCGAAAATGAAGTTTGAACAATTTAATAAGCGAGTAATTAATGGTCTAAATTTTAGCATGTTAAGAAGATTAATTTTTTCTGAGATAATTTTACCTCTTGTATTTTATTTATTGAATTTAATCCAACTGGCATTGTTTGGAAAAGTTATATAAGTAACTATTAGAAAATATTTTTAGTTCAATTCTCCTAAAGATGACCAGAAAGGTAAAACTAGTAATTTTTAGCAATTTAATCCATTAAATTTGTTGGCACCATTTTAGCATATAACTACACAATATGTGACATGTTGCATTCCTTAAGTTTCGGAATGGGCGAGTTAATCCTTAAGGGTAATATGTGAATTTACCTGTTCAACAAAGAAGAGAAACACTTTGTGAGATAACATTGTTGATGAACAAAAGAAAGAGTGTAATGACCCTCCAGGCCATTTTCTGATCATTTCAGTGTTTAGAGCTTTCCTGTAACAACCCTAAGTTGTTTATGACTTGCTTGGGCTGACAGTTCGGTCACCGGATCGTTCGATTGGATTTTGTCCAAGTTTCCTTATTTTAGAGCCTTTGAAACTTTAACGGTTGACTTCAATTCCTAAAGGGTCTTATAGGCTAGGGGCATGGTTGGTTCGGGCCCCGAGACTTCTGGTGTGATTTTGTGTTGTTATGCATTTTAACTTTAAAGATTACGCCAAGGGTTGACTTTGGTCAACATTCTTGGTACACGTGCTCGGATGAGAATTCCATCAGCGTGGTTGGCTCTGGAATGTTCGTTGTCATTTTGAGCCTTCTTGTGGTTTTTAGCTTAAAATGGAACTTGGGTGTGGGACCCACTTTTCGTCGAAATGACCTTGAATGGAAGTTTTGATGGTTCCGTTCAGTTTGGAATGTCAAATTTAGATTGGTAGCATGTTTCATCTCCACGCATGGGGTTCTGAACGAATCTCTGACACCTCATCAGAGAATTTGGAGTGTATCAAACCTAGTGAAGTGTTGATATCTGATGCATGCATTTAACGACAAGAAATCAAACTTTTGGCGACTAGATTTTAGTTTTACCAACCAGTTTTGGCTATTTAAATCCAGAAATTGGAGCTTTCGGCCATCATTTTCAAAAGGCTATTTCTCCCTCATGGAAGCTCTTATTTGAGTGATTCGAAGTCATGTGTGATTTTTTGGAGCGTGGCTACTTGGATTTGTGATTAGAAGTTGTTGAAGAACCTCCATTTGAGGTGAATTAGAGCTCGAAGTTGCTGCCTTGGCTTGGTTTTCTTATTAATTTTGCATGTTGTTGTTGTGGTTATCTTCGAGGCTCGGATTGTGTTCAATTTTGGAATACAAGTTTGAGGCTTAGTTTAGGACCTTCTGATGGAGTCAATTTCGAGATTCAAGGTGTGGATCCCACATTCCTATATTAACTCAATTTTGGATCCATTTCAAATTGTTACCACTGTAGTGTCAAAACATTCGTAATAACATTCTGATAGATAATTTGATAGTTTGGTAGTGTTTAGATATGTTTCAGATGCGGATAGGTTGTGTGTCACGCCCCGAGCCTACACCCTGAGTGGGACTGGCACTTGAGAACCATTGTTGGCCCCAAGCGAACCCTTGGCCTGGCTTATCTCATAGTGGAAGACATAAATAACAAGAAAATAGTATCAAAAGATAAACTCATGCAATAAACTTAGAATGTCTTAAAAGAAACATTCAACTAGCCAAGATGACAACTGAAGTCTCAATCATCAAAACTGAAATGGAAAGACTCAAGAACTAACATCAACTAACTTTCTATGAAGCCTCTAACAACTGATATGGACGTCGGGACAAGACCCACGACATCCTAATGAACTAACTGATAAAATAATAAAAAGGGATCCGCCGGAAGCAAGGAGGCTCACCAACAACTCTGAAGCTCAACTGGATCAACGATGCGCTGGATGCTGATCCTGGTTACCTGAATCTGCATCATAAAAAGATGCAGGCCAACTAGCATCATAAAAAGATGCAGGCCAACTAGCATCAGTACAATGAATGTACGAGCATGCGAGGGGAATACTAAAACAAGACATAAGATTGAAAAGAACTGAAGGAACATACCTGGTCTCAACTCAACTCAACTCAACTCATTTCAATATAAAGCAATAATATAAATGCAATATAAAGAAAAGTTATTAAAACATGGATAACAACTTTGTGTATTTAGATATACAATGGTAACTAAGTTTGTATGCAAGGATACAATTTAAACTCTGTTTGTATGTGAAAATACAAGTAATCTCTGTGTATATAAGAATACAAAATATAACTGTGGGAGTTTTTCTAACCGACAACCATAACTTGAGAGCTATGTGATGATACAACATTTTTCCTCACGCTACCAGGGTCGTCCTATACCTTGTCGTGGGTATAGAACCTAACTACTAAGTGCATCCACTAGTCTATGTTAAAAAGCACTAAGGAATCATCTAAAAAGTATGACCCTTTTCTATCCACATTGGCTACATGGTTTATGGGGGCTGTTAGTTGTCTGAACTCTTCCCCATAACGGCGCTCAATACTACTCCCAAAATATAACTAGCTCATATGTTTAAAACATAACTCTTTCTGTGATTTGAGATAATTGCTCAAAAACTAGCCCAAAGGCTCTCTTGGAAATCAGTGTTTCCTCTCTTGATTAAATGGGAAAACATTTACTCTTTACTGAAAACTAGCTCAAAGGCTCTTTTAGAAATCGGTGTTTCCTTTCTTGATTAAATATGAAAACAATTACTCTTTGGGAATACATAGTCCCCATATACTCTTTTGAAGAAATGAACTTCACGCTTTACTCTTTACTCTTTACTCAAGTCTTAAAACAAGTTTGAAAAATTTGTAAAAGACTTTTGAAAGGACTCTAAGACCTCTCTAGGCTTGGCTCTTAACTTTTCTTGAATTTGAAATTTATGGATTTAAGGTTGTGATTTGTGATAAGAAAGATTTTGTGATGTTAAGGAGTGCTTTTAGATAGTTAAACATGAGAAACAATCAAGAAATCACTGTCTGGAAGAAAGTGCGCGATGCGGAGATGCATTTAAATATTTAGTCGCAAAATAAATTTTGAGGCAGAGGGGTCCGCGACCTCTCCGCGACGCGGAGAAATCTTTGGTAAAATGGTGGGGATTCTAACCCCAATTCGCCTAAATTTGATTATTTTTCTCAAATTCTCTTTAGATTCAGATACCCAGTGTATGTACACAAGAATCTATTCATAAACGACTCTAAAATTGACATTATTTTCTCAAGAACTCAATAATCCCAACTTAACACAAGAACGAAAGACAATATTCAAGAACATAATTCAAAATCATCAACTTTCAACTTTCTAGAATGAATTTCGCTGAACTAAACATGATTGGCGCGTGGGTGAACGAACCCAATGCTATGAAAGTCTCACATACCTCTTTAGGGATCAACCCTTGGCGAAACGACTTTGATTCCGCAAGAAATCTCCAAGAATGCCTTGACTTTTCTCCTCTTTTCTCTTCTCTCAAAGCCCTAGCGTAATTCTTAATTGCGTAAACTGAACTAACTCAGTTTAAACCCAAATAATTTACTAAAAACGAATTAAGCCAATTGGGTCTGGAAAAGACCAAAATACCCCTTTAAAATCCAGTTAACTTTCCTTATCTTGACAGCCCAACTTCGAACGGGCATATCCCCCTCATACGAGCTCGAAAGCTAGCAAACTCGGTGGCGTTGGAAATATAATTCAAAGACCTTTCATTTGATATTTATAGCACACCTAACTCATCCTGTACTGAGAGTTATGGTCGTTTGAAGCTGACCCAAAACTTATAATTAGCAAAACTTTCCAAATTTGATCTTTCCAAAAAAAATGGTTTCCTTCTATTTCTAGTTCTTTCAAAAGCGGGATATTACAATATCTCCCCCTTGTGAATATTTGTCCTTGAATGAGATTACTCTTAGTAGGCTAAGGGCGTAACATCTAACATTCAGCTCAAACACCCAACAAGCAAATCAAACACATTCAGTATATCAATTAAAGAGTACTAAGAAGAGAATTAGTACCTTGATCTGGAATTTCTCTGGGCTCAAAGAGATGTGGATATCTCTTCTTCATATCCCTCTCAGCTTCCCAAGTAGCTTCCTCAACAAACTGATTTCTCCACAGAACTTTGACTGATGCTACTTCCTTGGTTCTCAACTTGCGACCTGGTGGTCTAGAATCTGAACAGGAATCTCCTCATAAGACAAGCTATCCTTGATACCAATATCTTCAATTTGTATTATTAGTTAAGTATCTCTCATATACTTTTTCAACATAGAGATGTGAAACACTGGATGAACTGCTGCTAACTCTTGGGGTAGCTCTAACTCATAAGCTACATTACCAATCCTCTTGGATATTCTGTACGGACCAATATACCGGGACTAAGTTTCCCCTTCTTACCAAATCTCATAACACCCTTCATGGGTGAAATCTTCAAGTATACCCAATCATCTACTTCAAACTCTAAGTCCCTTCTCCTAACATCAGTGTAGGATTTATGTCGACTCTGCGCTGTTTTCAACCTTTCTTGAATAACTCTCACTTTCTCCATAGCTTGATGAACTAAGTCTGGTCCTATCAACCCAGCTTCACCAACTTTAAACCATCCGATAGGAGATCTGTATCTTCTCCTATAAAGAGCTTCATAAGGAGCCATATGGATGCTAGAATGGTAACTAGTGTTCTAAGCAAACTCAATGATAGGTAGGTGATCATCCCAATTACCTTCGAAATCAATCACACAAGCCCTCAACATATATTCTAAAGTCTAAATAGTGTGCTCTGCTTGACCATCTGTCTGAGGATGAAAAGCAGTACTCAAGTTCACCTTTGAACCCAAGCATTTCTGGAATGACTTCTAAAACTGTGCAGTAAATTGTGCACCTCTATCTGAAATAATGGAAACTGGAACTCCATGAAGTCTTACTACCTCTTGAATATATAACTTGGCATAATCCTCTGCTGAATGGGTAGTCTTTACCGGCAAAAATTGGGTTGATTTTGTCATTCGATCCACAATCACCCAAATAGAATCATGTTGCCTGCGAGTCCATGGCAAGCCAGTAATTAAATCCATATTGATCATCTCCCACTTCCATTCTGGAAGTTCTATATTCTGATCCATACCACCGAGCCTTTGGTGCTCTACTTTAACTTGTTGACAATTCGGACATTTAGCAACGAACTCAGCAATACCTTTCTTCATACAATTCTACCAATATACTTCTCTCAAATCATGATACATCTTTTTGGAACCCAGATGGATAGAATATCTGGAGCTATGAGCTTCCTCCATAATCCTCTCTTGAAGTTCATCCACCCTTGGTACACACAACCTACCTTGATACCTCAATACACCCTCTCCCCCTTGTTCAAAAGCCATTATTTTTTTATTATGAACATTTGCCTTCAATTCAAGCAAAATAGGTTCTTGGTCTTGTTTCTCTATCACTTCTGACACTAATGATGATTCAGCCCTATTCATAACCACTACTCTTCCTTCAGTGGAATTCATTAGTCGAACTCTTAATCGTGCAAGTCTGTGCACATCCTTTGCTAACTCTCTCTTCTCTTCCTCAACATGGGTGGTACTACCCATAGACAACCTACTCAAAGCATCAGCAACAACATTAGCCTTACCTGAGTGATATAGAATACTCATGTCATAATCCTTGAGTAACTCTAACCACCTTCTCTGTCTGAGATTAAGCTCTTTCTGACTAAACACATACTAGAGACTCTTGTGATCGGTGAACACATCCACATGAACACCATAAAGATAGTGACGCCATATTTTCAAAGCAAATACTATGGCAGCCAACTCTAGATCATGGGTTGGGTAATTCTTCTCGTGAAATTTTAGCTGTCTGGAGGCATAAGCTATAACTTTACCATTCTGCATTAACACACAACCCATTCCAACTCGGGACGCATCACAATATACAACAAAACCTTGTGTACCTCCTGGTAAGGTTAATACTGGGGCAGTAGTCAACCTAGTTTTCAATTCCTGAAAGCTTTTCTCACAAGCTTCAGACCATTGAAACTTCACTATTTTCTGAGTCAACTTGGTCAAAGGGGACGAAATAGATGAGAACCCCTCGAAAACCTTCTATAATATCCAGCCAACCCCAAGAGACTCCTAATATCAGTTGGAGATCTGGGTCTAGGCCAATTCTGCATTGCCTCTATTTTCTGAGTATCAACTCGAATTCCATCACCAGAAACAATGTGGCCTAAGAATGCCACAGACTCAAGCCAAATCTCACACTTAGAGAACTTAGCATACAACTCTCTATCCTTTAGAGTTTGGAGAACTACTCTGAGATGACTAGCATGATCTTCCTCATTCCTCGAATAGATTAGTATGTCATCAATGAATACGATAAAAAACATATCTAAATAAGGCTTGAATACTCTATTTATAAGGTCCATGAAAGCTGCAGGTGCATTGGTCAAACCAAAGGACATAACTAGGAACTCATAATGACCATAACGGGTCATGAAAGCTGTCTTTGGAACATCACATTCCCTTACTCTCAACTGATGGTAGCCTGATCTGAGGTCTATTTTCGAAAAACAAGTGGTACCCTAAAGTTGATCGAAGAGATCATCAATTCTCGGAAGAGGATACTTACTCTTGATAGTAACCTTGTTCAACTGACGGTAATCTATACACATTCTAAAAGAATCATCCTTCTTTCTCATAAATAAGATCGGAGAGCCCCAAAGTGAGACACTTGGTCGAATAAAACCCTTCTCAAGGAGATCTTTCAACTGCTCTTTTAGCTCTTTTAACTCTGCTGGTGCCATTCTATATGGCGGAATATATATAGGACGAGTATCAGGAAGAATATCTATATTGAAATCTATTTCTCTCTCAGGAGAGACTCTGGGAAGATCATCTGGAAAGACTTCTGGAAACTCTTTTACTACTGGAACTGACTGAATAGGAGGTATCTCAACACTAGAGTCATTAACTCGGACAAAGTGATAGACACACCCCTTGGAAACTAACTTTCTCGCCTTAAGGTACGGAATAAAATGACCTTTAGGCACTGCTGAACTACTCTACCACTCTATAACTGGCTCATTAGGAAACTGGAACTTAACAACTCGAGATCTATAATCGACTGAGGCATAACAGGCATGAAGTCAGTCCATACCTAGAATGACATCAAAATCTACCATGTCTAACTCAACTAAATCAGCCATGGTGCTCTTGTGATTGACGGAAATTGTATAATCACGATAGACTCTCTCTCCTAGAATAGACTCACCAACAGGTGTGGAAACACTGAAGGGCTCAAGAAGTTTCTCAGGAAGAACATCAAAATTCATCGCAACATAAGGAGTAACAAAAGATAGACTGGCTCCTGGATCTAGCAAAGCATAAACATCAAAGTAAAGACTTGGATCATACCACTGACAACATCTGGCGAATCCTCTTGCTCTTGGAGACTAGTGATAGCATAAAGACGGTTTGCTCCTCCGCCTGCCCCTGAAGTATCTCCTCTAGATGCAACTCTGTCTGGTGGAGAAACTGAAGAAGATTTGGCCCTATTACCCGCATTACCATTTCTTTGTCTGTTCTTAGGACACTCTTTCATAAAATGACCGTTCTAACCACACTTGAAGCAACCAGTGGAGCCATCACGACACACCCCTGAGTGGCTCCTACCACACTTAGCACATGCAGTAGTCTTATTACCCCATTGTGCCACACTACCTTGAGAATGCGCAGGTCTAGCTCTGAAATTCCATGAATTCTGATTATGGAACTCACCTTTGTTCCTTGGTGGAGGTGCACTAGCAAATGATGGAGCAGGTCCCTTTTGTTTCTGTTGGAAAGATGACCGGTTGGCATTACTCTTCTACTGCCCGGACTCATTCCCTGTCTTAGCTCTTTTGTTTCAAAATTCCTCTATATCTTTCAGCTTCTCTTCCTCAACCTATTGCACATGGATCATCTGCCTTGCTATGTCCATATCTCATATCATCATAGCTATCTTGCTTACCTTACTTGACAGACGAGACAACCTAGCAACAAACAAACTCATCCTACCTCTCATCTGAGCAACCATCTCCGGAGCATAGCGGGAAAGTTGGGTGAACTTCAGACTGTACTCATGAACACTCATAGATTCCTACTTAAGAGTAAGGAATTCTCGTACCTTGGCTTCACTCAGTTCACGGGTAAAGAAACGCCCCAAGAAGACCTCCTCAAACAAAGCCCAACTCACAAGTGGTGCACCTTCAGCTCTATTCTTTTTCCATTGATCAAACCAGATTCTAGCGACACCCTTCATTAGGTATGCTGCTAGTTCCATCCTTTCAGCATCAGCAATGTGCATAATCTGAAAAACCTTCTAGAGCTCTGCAATGAAGTTTTTTGGATCCTCTGTGACACTTGAACCAGTGAAGCTTGGCGGATTCATCCTTAAAAACTCATGGATCCTTGAAGTATCAGCCACTTCCTGTCGATTTTCTCTTTGTCAAACTTGATTGGTCACAACTTGACTCATCATTCGGATAGCTTCCCGAAACTCAGTATTGGTGACCTCTCCTTGGGGTTGCACTTTAGGTGCATTAGGTACCCCTTGTTCTTGTGGTTCAACATTCCTTCTAGCGGGACGACCTCTGACAGCTCTTCGTGGATGAATGATCTGAAAGACACGTGCAAGCATGAATTAGAAGAAACTTTTTATAGATAAACTCTATCACACAAAATGAGTATGAAAGAAGTGAGGTAGTTCCTAAGTATTGCAGCCTCCTAATTATAGATGTGGCGCGCTTCACACCGATAACTAGGACTCTACAGACACAGCTTCATAGACTCCCTAGGACTCTTGAACTCTGTGCTCTGATACCAAGTTTGTCATGCCCCGAGCCTACACCCTGGGTGGGACTGGCACTTGAAAACTATTGCTAGCCCCAAGCAAACCCTTGGCCTGGCTTATCTCATAGCGGAAGACTTAATTAACAAGAAAACAGTCTCAAAATATAAACTCATGCAATAAACTTAGAATGTCTTAAAAGAAACATTCAACTAGCCAAGATGGAAACTCAAGTCTCAGTCATCAAAATTGAAATGGAAAGACTCAAGAACTAACATCAACTAACTGTCTATGAAGCCTCTAATAACTGAGATAGACGTCGGGACAAGACCCACGACATCCTAATGAACTAACTAATAAAACAATAAAAAGGGATCCTCCGGAAACAAGGAGGCTCACCAACAACTCTGAAGCTCAACTGGATCAACGATGCGCTGGATACTGATCCTGGTTACCTGAATCTGCATCATAAAAAGATGCAGGCCAACTGGCATCAATACATTAAATGTACAAGCATGCGAGGCGAATACTAAAACAAGACATAAGATTGAAAGGAACTGAAGGAACATACCTGGTCTCAACTCAACTCAACTCATTTCAATATAAAGCAATAATATAAATGCAATATAAAGAAAAGCTTTTAAAACATGGATAACAACTCTGTGTATTTAGAAATATAATGGTAACTCAGTTTGTATGCAAGGATACAATTTAAACTCTGTTTCTATGTGAAAATACAAGTAATCTCTGTGTATATAAGAATACAAAATATAACTGTGGGAGTTTCTCTAACCGACAACCATCACTTAAGAGCTATGTGATGATACATCATTTTGCCTCACGCTACCAGGGCCGTCCTATACCTTAACGGGGGTATAGAACCTAACTACTAAGTGGATCCACTAGTCTATGCTAAAAATCACTAAGGAATCATCTAAAAAGTTTGATCCTTTTCTACCCATGTTGGCTACATGGTTTATGGGGGCTGTGAGTTGGCTGAACTCTCCCCCATATTGGTGCTCAATACTACTCCCAAAATATAACTAACTCATATGTTTAAAAACATAATTCTTTCTGTGATTTGAGATAATTGCTCAAGAACTAGCCCAAAGGCTCTCTTGGAAATAAGTGTGTCCTCTCTTGATTAAATGTGAAAATATTTACTCTTTACTGTAAACTAGCTCAAAGGCTCTTTTAGAAATTGGTGTTTTCTTTCTTGATTAAATGTGAAAACATTTAATCTTTGGGAATACATAGTCCCCATACTCTTTCAAAGAAATGAACTTCACTCTTTACTCTTTACTCAACTCTAAACTTAAGTCTTAAAACAAGTTTAAAGCATTTGCAAAAGACTTTTGAAAGGACTTTAAGAACTCTCTAGACTTGGCTCTTAACTTTCTTTGAATTTGAAATTTATGGATTCAAGGTTGTGATTTGTGATAGGAAAGATTTTGTGATGTTTAGAAGTGTTTTTAGATAGTTAAACATGAGAAACGATCAAGAAATCACTGTCTGAAAGCAAGTCCTCGACGCGGAGATGCATTTAAATAGTTGGTCGTGAAATAAATTTTGAGGCAGAGGGGTCCGCGACCTCTCCGCGGCGCGGAGAAATCTTTTGTGAAATGGTGGGGAAAGTCCGCGACGCGGGCTGGGGTTCCAGATTCGCCCGACTTTTTCTTTCTTCATTTTCTAACCCCCAATTCGCCTAAATTCGATTCTTTTTCTCAAATTATCTTTAGATTCAGATACCCAGTATATGTACACAAGAATCTATTCATAAACGACTCTAAAATCGACACGATTTCCTCAAGAACTCAGCAATCCCAACTTAACTCAAGAACGGAAGCCAATATTCAAGAACATAATTCAAAATCATCAACTTTCAACTCTCTAGAACGAATTTCGTTGAACTAAACATGATTGGCGCGTGGGTGAACGAACCCTTGTTTCATGTTTCTATTCCTTATTTCCTGTCTTTTTTTAGTATCTCCTATTTATTTACTTGTGCTATGTTTTCCTTATTACGTGTTGTTTATGCTTGTGCTATCTTTTGAGCTCAGTCGGCCATCGCCTACTGAGTACCGTTTTTGGTACTCATACTACACTTCTGCCCCATGCAGATTGCAGTTGAATTATCGCCGTTGATTTGGAGTCGTGCGGAGTAGCTTGGGGTTTAAGAGATTAGGGTGAGTTCTTGGTGTCTAGGGCTACTGGTTTCCGTCTTTTTTGGAGGCTTAATCTCTATATTGTATTCAGAGACAACTTGTACTCCTATTTTGAATAAGATGCTCAACTACTAACTGATTCGAGGTCTTGGGATGGTTCCTATATTGTTTTTGTTGATCATCCTTTCTTAGCTTTGTTCTAATCTCTTACTTCTTGTTGTTGGCTTCCTCTTGGTAGTCCGTTGCTTATGGCTTCAGGCTAAGGTTTAGGCTTACCTACTGGTGAGGTGTAGTAGGTGCCATCATTATCAGAGAAATTGGATCGTGACAAAGTGATCCTACTATTCTTAAATTAAATATTACTATAAAGTTTTAATATTTTTAAAAAAGTTTCTTATGGGTTAGTTTGGGCTACGTAATATCCCAATATTAAGATGAGTCACAGTGAGGTGATATTGTAAACAGGCGGGTCAATACAGAGTTAAACTTGACCAAGAAGAATATATTAAATTGTCATGAAATAATTAACTTTGTAGGCACTATTTTAGCATATAACTATACTATAGGTGGCCTGTTAGATTGTTTACGTTTAGTGATGGGTAAGCTAACCCATGAAGGCAATAGGTGGTTTTATCTGTTCAATAACTAAGAGTATCACTTTGTCTAGATAGCATTGATGTCGATCAACAAAAGAAAGAGAAGTGCCCTATTATTTTTCAATGAAAGTTTATCATCAAAATTGAATATTTTAAAAAGGTTTCTAATGGGTTAGTTTTGGGCAACATACATTTCTACATTTTTAGATGAGTCACATTAAGAAAACCTTGTAAATATTTGGGTAAATGCTGAGCTTAACTTTACTAGGATGAATAAATTAAATTTTATGAAATAATTTACCACTCCAATGATATGTGATTTTTTTGGTTTTCCATTCGGTGTCTGGTACTTACATTAGAGACCGAATAGATCTAATTCGCGCCATGTAGGATCACATTTAGGGAAAAGTGCTCCCAACCAACAATTTTTTTTATGTCCAAGGATCGAACACGAAACGTCTAGTTAAGGGAGAAGCAACCCTATCCATTTCACCACATCCTTTGGTGGTAATATATGTTTTATTTGTTCCACTCTATGTTGTGTAAATAAGTAATACTGATAAATACTAGAATAACTCTCTAGTTCAATTCCCTCAAAGTTGGTGGTCCAAAAGATTATACTAGTAATAACTATTAGAATAAGTTATATTAGAACTATATAGGGATATAAGGTGAGTCTATACCTAATTCGGGTAGAAATGTAATATTAGTAAGTAATATAAATTTACTCTAGTAACTTTGTTGGAACTATTTTGACTTCAAATGGTACAATAAGTGCAAAGTTGTATTATTTTTCATGTTAGACTATGGTGAGATAATCCTTGTGGGAAAGAAGCGCCATTACATGTTCAACAACTAATAATATCATTTTGTCTAGAGATTATAATGTTTGGTAAAAAATCAGACGTACCCTAATATTCTAAAATGAAGTTTTACTATCCAATTTGAAAATTCTAAAATAATGTTTTTATGGGACTAATTAGTTTACATATTCGTCTAATTTTTACATGGATTGAATTGGGAGGAAAAAAAGTGGGATTAGATTGGGGAAACATAATCTCCACATGTTTAGATGAGTCAGTTTGAGGTGAGCATGTATTATGTGGGTAAATGCTGAGCATAACTTGGCTAGGATGAATAAATTAAATATTTATGAAATAATTTACCACTCCTACAATATGTGTGTTTTTTTTATTTTCCACCCAGTGTCTGTTACCTGTATTGGAGTCCGACTATTTCTAATTTCCACCGCGTAGGGTCCCATTTTGGGGTAGCGCTTCCTACCAAGAATTTTTCATATCCAGGGCTTGAACACGACCTTAGTTAAGGCAGGATGAGCCTCATCCACTGCATCACATCCTTTGGTGGTAATATGTATTTTATTTATTCAACTCTATGTTGGGTAAATAAGTAATACTTACAAATACAGAAAACTCTCTGGTTCAATCGTCCCAAAGATGGTGGCCCAAAAGATTATACTAGTGACTATTAGCAACTTACACTATTAAATTTTATGGCACCATTTTGACTTTATATTGTACAATAATAAGTGGCAATTTGCATTATTTTCTTTGTTTTGGGATTGGATAGGTAATCTTGGTTGGCAATAGGCGAATTTACATGTACAATTACTAATATCACATTGTCTAAAGATCACTAAGGTTTGTCTAAAAAAAGAAGATAAGTAACCTAATATTTTAAAATAAAGTTCTACAACCCAATTTGAATATTTTGATAAGGTTTCTTATGGATTAATTTGGGCTACATATTAACCTAATTTTAGATGGACTGAATTGGATGGGTAATACTAGGAACTTTTGGAGATTTAATCTATTAAATTTGTAGGCCCTATTTTAGCATATCATTATACGATAAGTGGCCTGTTAGATTGTTTACATTTAGAGACGGGTTCTTGAAGGTAATAGGATTGACTCTGATCAACAAAAGAAGAGAAGTACCCTATTATTCTTAAATGAAATTTTACTACCAAAATTGAATATTTCGAAAAGGTTTCTAATGGGATAGATTGGGGCAACATAATCTCCACATTTTTAGATGAGTCAGATTGAGGTGAGCTTGTAATTATGTGGGAAAATGCTGAGCTTTACTCGACTAGGATGTATAAATTATTTTTTATCAAATAATTTACAAGTCCTATAATATGTGTTTATTTTTTGTTTTTCACCCAGTGTCTAATACCTTCATTAGAATCCAACTATTTCTAATTTGTGGCGCATAGCGCACTATTTAGGGGGAAGCACTCCCTATCAAGATTTTTTCCTAACCAAGGGATCGAATATGTGTTTTATTTATTCCACTCTATGTTGTGTAAATAAGAAATACTTATAACTATAGAATGACTATCTAGTTCAATCCTCCCAAAGTTTGTGGTCCAAAAGATTATACTAGTAACTATTAGCAATTTAGTCTATTAAATTTTGTGGCACCATTTTGACTTTATATTTTACAATAATAAGTGGCAAGTTGCATTTTTTTCTTGTTTATGGATTGGAGAGCTAATATTGGTGGGCAATAGGCGAATTTACATGTTTAAAAACTAATATCATATTGTCTAAAGATCATTAAGGTCGGTGTAAAAAATGAAGATAAGTAACCTTATACTTTTAAATGAAGTTCTACTACACAATTTGAATCTTTTGAAAAGATTTATATGGATAAATTTGGGAAATATATTTACCTAATTTTAGATGTACTGAACTGGATGGGTAAAAGGTGGGTGATCAGGTAAATGGGTGGGTACATATCGATCGAAACTTGATCAGGTTAAACAAGTCAAATTTTTTGTGAGCTAATTTTACTACTAAAATAATAAATATTTATTTTAGACCGCTCAAAGTTGGGAGAATAAGTTATATTAGAATCATATGCATATAAGGTGAGTCCATACCAAATTCGGGCAGAAATGTAATTTTAGTAACTAATAGAAGTTTACTCTACTAACTTTGTTTGAACTATTTTGACTTCAAATAGTAGAATAAGTGGCAAGTTGTAGTATTTATCATGATGAGATAATCCTTGTGGGAAATAGGCAGCATAACATGCTCAACAAGTAATATTATCACTTTGTCTAGAGATTATAATGTTTGGTAAAAAAAAGTCAGTACCGTAATATTCTAAAAATGAAGTTTTATAATCCAATTTGAATATTTTAATAAGGTTTTTATGGGATTATTTGGGTTACACATTCGTCTAATTTTACATGAATTTAATTGGGAGGGTGAAAGTGGGATAAGCGTGTCAGTGAAGTAATATTAGTAAATATTGGTCTATATTTTACCAAATTGAGTGGATTAAACATTTATGAGATATACTTACCCCTCCTACATTATATATTGAATTTAATCCATCACAAACTGTTCAGTGAAGTAATATAAGTAACTATTAGAAAATATTTATGAGCTTGTAAATATGTGGGTAAATACAAAGCTAAATTTGACTAGGATATATAAATAAAATTTTGATGAAATAATTTACCACTACTATAATGTGTGTTTTGCTTATTCCACCCAATGTTACGTGAATAAGTAACACATATAACTTTTAGAATTTAATTTCTCTAGTTCAATCCTCCAGAAGTTGGCCCAAAAATGATACTAGTAACTATTAGCAATTTACTCTAGTAAATTTGATGGCACCATTTTGACTTTATATTGTATAATAATTAGTGGGAAGTTGCATTATTTTCCTGTTTAGGGATTGGAGAGCTAATATTTGTGGGAAATAGCTAAGTTTATATGTTCAACAACTAATATCACATTGGCTAAAGATCATTAAGGTCGGTGTAAAATGAAGACAAGTAACGTAGTATTTTAAATTGAAATTGTATTACCCAATTGAATATTTTGATAAGTTTTACCTAGCTTTTAGATGGATAAAATTTGATGTGTTAAAGCTGGTTGATGTAGTAAATGGAAGGATACACATCGACAAAAACATAACCAGAATGAATAGATCGAATTTTTGTGAGCTAATATTACAATTCAAACAATAAATATTTATTTTAGCACAAGCCCAATATAACAGAAACCATAGGCAAAAAGAACGGAAGCAATATCTATATATACAAGGAGTACAAGTCCCAAAATAGGGCCGAAATATACAGACTTGTCTCAAAATGCAAAAGACTAGCCATACTATAGAGAAGGAGACATGTAGAGTGTAGCATGAGTATCAGCTCAAAATGCAATAAGGTCACCCTCGCCTCCGAATCCCGCAAAAACCAGCTCAAAATCAGCGATGATAACTGGTGCCTGGACGAGAATCACAAAACAGATGTAGAGTGTAGCATGAGTATCAAAACAAAGATACTCAGTAGGCATCATAGGCTAACGGAGCTTGAAGATTAAAGAAATTGTGAAAAGCGATATTATAACACTCTAGATGTCAAATTTATAAAAAATCAACAAGAATGCACATAAGCCTAGGAAGGAATGAAAAGAAAGCAGATATTTAATTATAAACTAACTGGATCCCCATAAGCCTAGAAGGTACACCTAATTACATTAAATTCAATTATCAGGGTGACTTTTCAAACAAGCCTATAAAGACAACAATAAAATGCTACTATCCACTATTACCCTTTGATCATTACCAAAATATTATATAAAGTAGTTAAGAACCTCGTAATTAAATGAAGGGTAAAAATTAAAAAACTACCAACAATTCTCTTATGCAATGAACAATTAATTTATTCTGAACTATAAAAAAAGTCTCAATCATTTAATATGGACTAAATGGAGTAACATATCTTTTGTTGTCTCTAGTTTCAAGTTCATACATGAATGGATAACACCTGTCATAGATTATTTTTTATGGTCCTACATAATTATTATTTTCATGTTTTACCTTTGTCACTAATTACTTATTCTCAAATCATTTTTCATGACCTAATAATAAATATCAATTAAATAGGGAAATGTGCTAAAATTACCCCTACACTATGGTTGTCTATTTGGTCACTATTCTCAAAATAATTGGGATATTTGATTTTGTAATCCTTTACAAATTTTATTTTTAGTTTTATATCTTTTAAGCAAAATGGTCTGATGGATCCTTATACTTGTATGCGTTTGTATTCTGAACCCTCCTACTTAATACTTTGGTAACTAAACTCTTAAACTCGTTAAAACACTATATTTTAAAGCTTTTTTTTCATCAGATCGCTGTGTGTGTAATCCAACCTCTTACACATGTAATTTCATGTCATTTTTCAATGACACATAAGAAATTAAATATTAGGAAAATAAAAAATCAAATATTTAACTTTTACAAATTCTGAATTTTTTTAAATAGTCACGTTCTTCAATCCTCATATATGCTCACAATATAAGCACCAAATTTATGCCAAGTAGATGAAATTCTTCTTTCACTAACACAAATCCAACGAGCCCTAATAAAAAAAATTAAATTAATTTCACAAATTCATAAGACTCATTTGTTGTTCTTCAAGCTTTCTCAAGCTTATCAATGAAGTTTTCAACTTTTTCAATATCCACCATCACCCTTTACGTTAATTCATATTATACACCCTCTTTGAATCTAACTAACACAAACACTGGTTTCAAATTTTAAAATAAAAAATACTAAGAAGTTAGAAAAATAGAGGCTGAAAAAAGAAATTAATGGCAGAGGTTTGATTTGTTGCAAAGAGTAGAGTGAGTTGAAGAGGAAAAAGAGAGTGTATGGCGGGTGATTTCGAAGAAAAAAAAAAGAATGGGTGATGTGCGTGATTTTGTTGAAGAAGAAGAGAAGAAAGTTTAGGGTTAGGGGTGGAAAGAGTGGGGGGGTGGGGGTGGGGATGAGAGAGGGTTAATGAAGAAATAAGTTTTTTTAATAAAAAAAATAATATTTTTAAATAAAATATAGTGTATTTACGCGCTTGGGAGCAAGTGTATTTACACATTTTTCCAACTCAATAATATTTATGTCACATAGATTTGGTCAATGGTTAGAGTGGTTTCAACTATTGTGTTTTAATAAGTTTAAGGATCAGGTTAATAAAGTATAAAGTAAAAGGGTTCAGAATACAAACTCATACAAGTATAAAAATCTATCGAACCATTTCGCCTATCTTTTATACGCAAATTAGCAAAGGGCAAATTAATGAAGCAGGCAAAAAAGTCAAAACTTTGTGGGACCAACAATGCATTGTTATTTATCTGTATTTGGCTTCTATAGACGGAAGCTTTATTTCTATTTATCTGAGACAATTTTTTTTAATAGTCCGTGAAACCAAAAAGAATGTTCAATTTCGTTATTTAAAAATATAAATTTTACATAGCATATTTTATTATTAATGAGATAGTATAATGAATATTTATAATTTATTTTAAATTATTGCTTAGTTTAAAAAAATAAAAAATATTTAAACTTCATGTCTAATCAAAATTTACGACATAAGTAAGAGAACTGAAGAAAGCATAATTAAATTATATACACCCAGTTTTATCTTCTAAAATTAAATGAGGGTGGGTCCTCTCATTCTTCTAATATATATGCGCATAATCTTGTATCCTAATTATCTCAGCCAGTATTATCTTTTTATAAAAATCTCACAACTATGGCATTGCCTATTGACAACATGACTAGAGAAATGTTGGCTGCTCAGGCACACATATGGAACCATACATTCAGTTACATCAACTCCATGTCACTAAAATGTGCTATTCAACTTGGAATTCCAGATATCATCCACCCGATCCATGACCCTCTCCGATTTGGTGGATGCCCTCCCCATTAACAATAATGCTAAAACCTTGGATTATATCTTCCGTCTCATGCGTATTCTAATTCATGGAGGCTTCTTTAATCAAACAAAGGTTAATGATAAAGAAGAGGGTTATTTACTTACTCCAGCTTCATGTCTCCTTCTTAAAGATGAGCCTTTGAGTCAAGTCCTCTTTGTGCAAACGGATCAAGAGTGATGACGACTCTACTACTCCATTTGCAATTGCTCATGGCAAACCCCTATTTGAATATGACGAGAGGCAACCAAATATTAACCGTCAATTTAATGAAATTATGGCTAGTGATTCCCGATTGATAATAAGTGTGGTTATTAAAAATTGTAGGGGAGTTTTTGAAGTATTGAAATCATTGGTGGATGTTGGAGGTGGCACTTGAATCGTGGCTAAAGTTATTGCGGATGAACTTCTTGAAATGAATTGCATCGTCTTTGATCTTCCACATGTAATTGAAGGATCTGAAGGGAGTAAGAACCTAAGCTACCTTGGAGGAGACATGTTTAAGTTCATTCCCTCTGCCGACACAATTTTACTTAAGGTAATTTTGTAATATAGAGATTGATTTTCACTATATAAATAAAGGTACGTACTTGTGTTAAAAATTTTTGTTTGATGACTAATGATCAATAAGCAGTGGATATTACATGATTTGAGTGACGAAGAATGCATCAAAATATTGAAGAAATGCAAAGAAGCAATTCCAAGCAAGGAGAAGGGAGGGAAGGTGATCATCATTGACATGGTATTGATGGATCGTAACCTAGAGAAAGGAGACGACAAGTCATATGAAACTCAACTTTTCTTTGATATGGTCATGATGGTACATGTTTCTGGAAAGGAAAAAAATCAACAAGATTGGGCAAAACTCTTCTCTAGTGCTGGTTTTAGTGACTACAACATTATTCCTATATTGGGATTAAGATCTATTATTGAGGTTTTCCCTTAATCTACGGAATTGGATTAATTCCTCCAAGCGTCGATAACACTAATAAATTTCTTTCGTGTTATATAAAGGAAAAATGGCATTCCTCATTTCCATCCTAAATAAATGAACCTTTTTGTGTTTTATTTTCAATCTTTACTTCTTTCGTGATTGCGATACTTCTTTGACATAAGTAGCTTATTATGATAATAATTCATATATTGTCAAGATAAATTGAAAAATATCCATAATTTCACCGGAAAATACTCCTTCTAGTACATATTAAGTGTCAACACCTGACTAATTAAGAAAAATATTTAAGGACATCAATTAGATGCTACTATCCACTATTACCCTTTTGATCATTACTAAAATATTTTATTAGAAATGTAAAATAGTTAAGATCCTCATAATTAAATGAATGGTAAAAATGAAAAAAAAGTACCAACACTTTTCTTGTGCTATTAACAATCAATTTATTTTAGACTATGAAAAAAGTCTCAATCATTCACTTAATATGGACTAAATTGAATAAGATTCAACTAGGTTTATATTTTTTGTTGTCTATAATTTCAAATTCATACATAAATCGATAACACTTGTCATAGATTATTTTTAATGGTCCTACATGATTTTTTTTTTGTTTTTTATGTTTTGCCCTTACAATTAATTACTTATTCTCAAATCATTTTTATGATCTAATATTAAATATTACTCCCCCCGTTTAAAAACGAATGACCCAATTTCCTTTTTAGTTTGTTTAAAAAAGATTGTCCCCTTCCCTTTTTTGGCAACACTTTAACTTCAACTTTTCACGTGGCATATTTAAGTCCACAAGATTAAAGGGTATTTTAATACATTTGACATAACTTTAATTTAGAACTACAAGATTAAAAGTCTTCTTTCTTTTTTTAAACTCCGTTTCAAGTCAAACTAAATCATTTTTTTTTAAACGGAGGGAGTAATTAATAGGGGAAATGTGGTAAAATTATCCCTACACTGTGGTTGTCGACTTGGTGGCTACTTTAAAAATAATTGAGAGATCTGGTTATGTTATCTTTTAAAAAAATTATTTTTAGTAGTCATAAGAAGTCATTTACATCTTTATATTTCATATACATATTGGTGGTTAGAAAAAGTGCATGTTTGCTTGTTTTTTCTTGAAAAAGAAACTAGCAAAAGGGGTTGTATAATAAGGACATCCCATGAACTCCTTGGACACGCTTATTAATTAAAGTAGTATTGTTTGTGTAATGACACTTAGGGTCATTTCTGTGTTTTATGCTTGCTTTTTCTATTTTGCTCTTTTCCGTAGTTTCCTTATAGTTTGTGTGTGGTGATGGGTTACGTGACACACTTTTTACTTCCAAATACATATGCAAGTGTACATGGTTGTGCAAGTAATATAGTGTCTCTAAAAGAACCGTATTATCAAACCCAAATAACTTATCGATTAATTGTTCTTACTAAATTATATTAATTCTAAATATTTTTTTAAGCGTACCAAAATAATTTACCTTATTAGAATGCAAGAATAAAAGACGTATACTAATGATTGAGAAAATTCTAGGTTTGTAGCTTACTAAGAATTCATGCATAGTATCTTCTTCTATGGACTTCAATTAGTTATCAAATCGCTGATTTACAAAGTTGAATGTATGACCATGGTCACCGACCTCTAATCTCCTGCCACAATTAGCATACTAATTACATCGTTGACCGGAGATAAACTAAACCAATTGCGGCGCATTAAATTTTCATCTTGTTTAGTAACCAAGCACGGTCTGTATATCCCTATCCTAGATATAAATCAAACCTAATTTCTAGAGATCATGCTCCTTTTTTCCCACGTTCTATCCTCCTATTCCTCTCCCGAGTTCAATTTGGGCAATGAGTTTATTTCAATGGTGGTCAATCACAAAATACTTAAGTAAGAACAAAAGAGCAATTTATGTGATCACCAATCTTCAATCCATAAAATTCAATACTAAACAATCATTCGTAGACGCAGACCCAGAACAAGAATTTTTAGCTATTAATGCCAACAAGGGATTTTAGCTACTAATGCCTAAGAAAAGAAAAAGAAGAAAAGAACCCTAAAAAGTATAATGACTTTTCCATACAAAGTATCTCCAAGTATCTCCCTTAATAATTATTCTTATTAACTTTTTATAGATGTAGGAAACCATGAATAAAATAATAGAGTCCAAAACAAATTAGGAAATCAAAATCCAAACGATATTGAATTCCACGTGAACAGTGGTTGTCGCCCACAAAATTGGAGGTGTGTTCTTCTTTGCCACGTGTCATAGCCTCACATGTATGTTTTCTTTGTTTTCTTTTGCACGATATATAAAAATAGAATATAATATTCAATTTAATCCATTAAGTTGTCTACTTGATTTTCTTCTTTAAACTTCCATCTTTAATTCGTTTAGGCTCTAAATTTCTTCTTCACACCAATTTAATCCTACAAATAAAATAAACCATTAAGCACAATCTATAAAATTCATGCTCAAAAAGGACAAATACAAAAATAAATGTGAGGCAATAATGATTATTTTTGGCCTCACATAAATACCCACACTTAAATTTTTGTTCGTCATCTAGCAAGCATTAAATCTCATCTCAAAAAATCAAATTAGGAATGCCACCACTTTAGTTGATACAATCAATTAGGCCATGTGACAAATTTCAAGTCATCAAGTACACTTCTCAATCATTATGAAAGATATACAAATAAACAACAAATCTCTAACCTCCTAACCTCAAGGAAGGACTCTGAACTCATCAAATTTAAGCTTGCTCACCTACTCTCCTCAAAGAAAGCAAGTCCACACACTCAAATCAAAAGATTGAATATAAATTAAGGACGTGACATCAAAGAACAACTCTAACACTCACAAAGAAAATTTATATGTATGCATAAAGAACCATAGGCTTGCCCATTATGTACATCTCCACTATTAAGCATGCTCGAATAGAATCAAATAGGACTTTAACGGGTCGTAATGTAGGCTAGGGGACGGGTAGGGAAACTGTATAATAGTGACTTAATGTAACACCCTATAAATTTTTTTTTGAGCTAAGACTCGAACCATGTATCGTTGTGAGTAAGATTTTACCGAGGAATTTAAAATTTCTTAAGTATTAAGGTTAGGTCACTAGATATAGCACCTTGAGTTCCAAAAAGAATTAAAGAGAATTCATTCAAATCATTCCTAAGTTCTTTTAAAGTTTTGGGTCAACTTCGAACGACCATAACTGTTAGCAAATGATGAGTTAGGAGACCCATAAGATATCAAATTAAAGGTTTTGGAATCCTCTTTCCAACGCCGCCGAGTTTGCTAATTTTTGAGCTCATATGAGGGAGATATGCCCGTTTGAAGTCGAGTTGTCCAAATAAGGAAAGTTACCCGAAAATATGAGGGGTATTTTAGTCTTTTCCTTACCCAATCGAATTTAAGCATTTTTGGTAAGGTTTTAGGAGTCTAAACTGATTGGAATCAGTTTTAGTTATTCCTAAAATACGCTTAGGGTTTTTAGAGGAGT
Organism: Solanum etuberosum; assembly: GCA_029582245.1. Lineage (NCBI taxonomy): Eukaryota > Viridiplantae > Streptophyta > Magnoliopsida > Solanales > Solanaceae > Solanum > Solanum etuberosum. The sequence goes on from JAJONR010000873.1 coordinate 72,206, forward strand.
TCAAGGAGAGAAAAGAGGAGAAAAAAGGAGAAAAAGTTCAAAGTTCGAAGCGTTCATTCGAGAAATTCAAGATTTCGCCAAGAACCTAGTTCTTTGAGGTATGTAAGCTTCCATAGTGTTGGATTTGTTCACCCAAACGCCAATCATGAGTTTCTTTTGCGAATCTATCCATAAATATTGAGCAATTTAAGTTCTTGATGAGTTTTCTTGAAATTACATTCGTAATCTTGAAGCGTTGTTTTCGTTCTTGAATTAGGATGGGTTGATGAGTTCTTGAGATGAAAGTTAGGAGTTTGAGAGTTGTTTTTGAGTAGATTTTCTTGTACTTATGTTAGGTATTCGAATCTAAGTAAGTTGGGAAGAAACCATTTGATTCTATGCGAATTAGGGCCAGAAAACGAGCAAAGAAATTCATCGGGCTTTTTTTCCGGGTAAGGGCTGGTGCGCTGCCCCACCATAGCACCAGCAAAGTGTGTCTGTAGGATAGGGGCTGGCGCCCTGCGCCACTTAGTGTGCCAGGGTCGCCTACACCCACCCCTTCTCCGTCGTTTTGCCCGTCTGAGTTTTTTAAAAGGGTTCTTTCAATCCCTATTGATTCTAAACACTCTAAACTACTTCTAAACATCGAGAAATTAGTCATAACATGAATCATAACCTTGAATTCATAATTCAAATTCAAGGTAGAGTTAAGAGTTAAGTCTTGAGAGTTCTTATTAGTTATTTTGAGAAAGTCCATTCGAGTATTTTCGAGGAGTCTTCTACAATTACTTATAATTATTTCAAGACTCGAGTAAAGGAGTATGAGAATGAGGAGAATGTATTCATGAGTCTACATTATCATTGAGATCCTTGAGTCAAGTCGTTCATTCCCACAAATTGAGTATCTTTCAGAGGAGTAGTATCTTCAAGTTCTAAGTCTTGAGTATTGAGTTCCTAATTCTTTTGAGATTATATTTCTAATCATGGGAATACTACATGTTACCCATGAAGGTCCTTGAGTTTAGTAGTTCATGCCCATAATTCCGCATGAACCCTATGAGTCGAGCAGTCTTGAGATGAGAAGTATCATTGAGTCCTTGAGTTGAGTAGTTCATGCCCATAATTCCGCATGAACCCTATGGGTCGAGCATTCATGAGATGAGTAATATCATTGACTCCTTGAGTTCTGAAGTTGTTGAGTTCCAAGTATTGAGTTCTATGCATGGTTATTGAAAACCTTGAATTGAGTCGTTCACGTCCATAATTCGGCATGAACCCTATTTAAGAAGTCTTTTTACAAATTGTTTTAAAACTTATTTTAAAGACTTGAGAACTGAGTATGTGGATGAGTAGAGTCAAGTTTCATTTTTTTCAAAATGAATATATCAGAACTAAGTATTCCAAGAGTAAATGTTTTCACATTTAAAAGAGGAGGAAACTGAGATTTCCTAAAGAGTTTTGAGTAGTTTGAGTACCATCTCTTTTAAGAGAAAGATTTTTAAGTAATAATCTCAAAACACAAAAAGAGTTATGTTTTTAAACATATGAGCTAGTTATATTTTGGGAGTAGTATTGAGCACCGATATGGGGGAGAGTTCAGACAACTCACAGCCCCCATAAACCATGTAGCCAACGTGGGTAGAAAGCGTCATACTTTTTAGATAATTCTTATTGCTTTTTAGCATAGACTAGTGGATCCACTTAGTAGTAGGTTCTTTACCCCGGCAAAGTATAGGACAGTTCTGGCAGCATGGGCTATACGTTGTATCATCATATAGCTCATAGTGATGGTTTTCGGTTAGAGAATCTCCCACCGAGTTACTTTGTATTTTTGTATACAAATAGAGTTATTGTTGTATTTTCATACAATTGAGCTATTATTGTATTTTTGCATACAATTAAGTTATTGTCTATTGTTTTGAAAGCTTTCCAGATATTGCATCTTTTATTGTTGCTGAGTATCTTGAGTTTGAGTTGAGTATCTTGAGTCAGAATTGAGTACCTTATCGTTGAGTTGAGCCCTATTTCTCTGAGTTGAGTTGAACTATGTTTCACTAGTTGAGTATCTTACTATTGAGTTGAGCCCTATTTTCTCTGAGTTGAGTTGAACTATGTTTCTTTGAGTTGAGTTGAGTTGAGTGAGTTGAGAGGAGGTAAGTATGTTTCTTTTGCATCAGTTCAAGCTTATGTTTGTGCTTTAGAATTCCCCTTACATGCTGTATTTACTTTTATTTTGAGTATTGTACAGACTTTGAAAAAGGTTGAGTATGCGAGTTTATTGAATTTAATTTAGTTTTAAGTTTTTGTATGCTTGAGTTAGTCTTCCGCTTGTAGCCAGCAAGGATGAGGGTTAGCTTGGGGACCAACAATGGTTCTCGAGTGCCGGCCACGTCCAGGGTGTGGTCTCGAGTCGTGACATTACACTTCCCTAGCACTTTTCACTTTTAGACTTCATCACCCATTATTTTATTTTCTTTATTTTGAGCCCTCTCTAATTATTTTACAAGTAATTCTCATCATCTCAAGAATGAATCAATCATTTTATTTTTTCTCAATTTTTTTTTTGTTTTTCTTTTCATTTTTTTCATGTCACATTCTTTCAAATAGGGGTTTTAATCACTTTGTAGCTATCATTGATTACCTTTTACACTCAACCATCCATTTTCTTCAGATTTAACAATTATAATAAGTCTATGCTACAATGCTCAAGGAAGAAGGGTGTAAAAACTAGGAATTCAATAAAATAGTCGAGGTTAAAACATGGCTACCAAAAAAGGCTACATGCTCAAAGGGTCTACTAGTGATATAATATCTGAAAAGACTAAAATTTACAAGACAAATCAAAGAAAACCTATTATCGTCCCCTATACAAAGCAACACTTTTTATTTCGCTTCAATAACATGCAGAACAAGTTCTAGACGAAGATGCAACTATGGAATAAATAAACTCTCACCACACATTGCACAAGTATCAATCAAGATGGATCAATTACACTTTTAAGAGAGACAGAGTCATTACAAACTACAACATGCTATATACAATGTCATAATCATGAGCCTCAGTGTCAAAGAGTTTGCAATTTCATTAGCATTCAAGCTTTCACAAGAAAGTACTACTCAAAATTAGGCCGAAATAGCAAGTATCACACAACTCAAAAGGGTATTTTCTTTTCTCTCCAAAAAATAATTAAAATAAATAAATTTACTCCCTAAAAAAATAAAAGATAATCGGTTCAAAGGGACTATCCTCAGGAAAAGAACCGAAAAAAATTGTTCACCTTTATTATATTATATCTCTTATTTTGCTACTTGTACTGTGCATTCCTTACTTACCTTTACTTATGCTTCCTTTATCTTTAGAGTTCAATCGGCCTATTACTATTGAGTATGGATTGTTGGGACTCATACTAAGCTTCCGCATCCTACAAATCATAATACGAGTTTTCTCCATTGACGTGTTCTCGTGTAGAGCAGCTTTTTTTTGGAGACTAGAATGTGCTCATGATGTTCGGAGTTGCATAACTCCCTCTGCTTTGACTAGGACTAGTCTTTATTTTTTATTCAGAGATGTTTTTGTGTATATGTGTGTTTATCTTGTATTGTGCTGAAAGTAGTAGCTTGAATACTCACAAATACAAGTTCTCTGTGATTTTTTGTATATGTAGATTGTTTATCTCTCCTTCTTTTACTTGTGATTTCTTCTTTGCTTCTGATATGTTTCTCATCTGCATGATTGATTGTTGCTTCCGGTTCAAGACTATGGGTTTGGCTGACCTACTAGAAGGTGTTAGTAGGATTCTATAATGAACTGATATTTCAGATAGTGATAGAAAGAAATAGATATATCCCTAGTGATTGCCGCAAAAGTAGTCAAATGGTTGCTTAAGCGGTCACCGCTAAAGAGGCTAGACCTAAGGTCGCCTCTACAGTTAAAGCAATCGAGGGCTGCTAAGCGCCTACCGCTAAAACGGTTTGAATGATGCTTAAGCGCTCAGGCCCCAAATGGCCTACAACAACTAAAGCGGTTCGAAGGTTGCTAAAGAGGGTACTGCTAAATTGGTCTGGAGGCCCCTAAATAAGTCACACCATAAGTATTGGCATAAACCAAATGCCAAGGTGGAAATATCTCAAAACAGGTCCTCAGAATTCCTTCGGAAACCTATAAATGCAAACAAACTATTCTACATTACTAAAAACGACAATCCAGACTCAAAGGAATTGATGAAATAACAAACGGAGGTTTCCTCGATAAAATTTTGACCGAAGTCAACACTTAAATAAAAAAAACAAAACCAACAAAATGTAAAAATCCATAAAACCATAACGAACACCTTCTGATCCAAATAAAATAATGTTCCAGACCAAACTGGACATTCCAAGCAAACTGCACTTATAGAATTCTCATCCGAGCACGTTTACCAAGAATGTTGACTAAAGTCAAATATTTTCCAAACTTTCACAAAGTTCTCGCCCAACCGCTCAGACCCCCATTAAAGGAATTGGGATCCGAAACAACAATTCTACTAAATTGACCTTCTGGAGGTGATAAAACTGATGAATTACTCATACGATATCATATTCTCGGTATGTTGACCAAAGTCAACTCTTTCAACTTCAAGGCTTCCAAAATAGGAAAACTCACCCAAAACTATCACGAAAACTTTAGGAAGTGTGCCACCCATCCCATCGCACAACATCACAAACACTACACAAGATCTAGTGAAAGGTGCAAATTAGTACAATCATGCAAAGTAAAGCAAATGACCACAAGGGTCATTACAACATCCACTACTAAAACAACTTTAATCCTCGAAAGTTAAAGATACTCATAAGCCACCTCTCCAATCTGCCTCTAGATCACAAATTGGCTAATGAACTGATAAACGCTCAACAATGTCCCATAATTTAGAGCATAGGCATTCCTATGAAAAATAAATACCCAACTTATGAGGTCGGGGTCGAACCATAGGGATTCATATATGGTATTCTTCTTCTATAGTATTCACCACTCAAACAAGATAACATATTTAGTTCACAAGAAACAAATATATATATATATATATATATATATATATTGGGGTTTTATCTAACAAATCTAATTTTAAAGAAATTAAGTAACAAAACAGGGGATTAACACAAATAAGATTTAACCAAGTTGGAAAAGACTAGGATGTGTGCATTGCGATAGGGGTTTGGAATTGATTAGGCAAAGATTAACTGCACAAAATGGATTCATACATGTATAATATTTTGTCTAGGCTACACTTGATATTCTCCCGAACTATCAAGCGTATGTCCCTTGGATTCTCCAAACTCCAAGACCCTTTCCAATAAAACACCAAACATTTCTTGAGAGACTATCCGTAGCTCATATAAATAAATGTGAAACCACTTAGATTATCCTATCCGTGGCTCAAAAATATAGAGTGAATGTCATCAACTCCTCACTTTTAAGTCTTACCTAACTCCATTAAGCTTTACCAAGTCAAAATGGCTTTAGAGAGCTCAATCAATGTTTACAATCACTGATTTTAGATTAAAACTTCAAGACAACAATAGATGTCTGCAATAAAATCAATAATAGAGTAGATTAATCAATATCCATTTAGTGTTTCACACCCCCTCCCCCCAATCTAGCACACATACATCTAGATAAGGGTTTATCTACTCATACAAGATGAAATAGAGACAATATATAAGTTTAAGCTCCATTCTAAGCTAAATTGATAAGCAAAACATATATTCCAAGTTTGGATTGACACATATCTGGGGTTTCTTCCTTTACAATCTAGAAAGTTTTTACTATTTTTTTTCTCTTTTATTGTTTCTTATAAAATATTTCATATCACAAAATAGATCATTAGTCTGACCATAATTGGAAGAAAGATAAAACTACATAATTTCACAAATCCCTATTCTATCTTTGGAACATTCCAAAGGAAGCACTATCTTCCAAAATTGTGGTTTAGGCCTTCAACTTCAATCCATAGGACTTGCACTGGACCGACAAGAAGCCAATAAGAGAAAGTGGAGATCCAGAAGCCTCTTCACGTCAACCTTTATTTCTAATAAGTGCATCTACACTAAGATTGGCAGACACTGATCGGTCGTTGTACCACACCAATTGCACGCTGATATACAGAGGCACCATTGCAACATCCAAACTGACATTTAGTCAGGGAGATGCTTGTTGGCTTCTGCGGGATGCTAGTTCTATTTATTGTGTGATTTAGTGCTTTTTGGCTTTAAATCCATTAAACTTAATTTTTCTAAGTAATGTTTGCATTCAGGATAACTAAGGCATAAAACCCCTTCGATTTGCATCAAAACATGAAAATAATTAATGAATTTGTGTCCAATAAGTTGGTAAAATACCAACTCATCAAATCCTGAAACGTGAACTATTGCATGGCCTCTAGCAAAATACTTCCTAAGCATAAGATTAGAGCTTAGCGAAACCCAAGATAGGATTTTTATAATCACATACTTAAATTATAAACATTAGAAACTCAAAATTAACAATAACTAAATATGATAAAATAAAAAGACTCAAAACAAGCGCCACTCACTATTGATTCCACCATCATTCGCTAGTCAAAGAATTTAGCAAAACAGTTCTGTACAATTATGGGCAATCACTCTTTTAAGCACAATCCTAAAGCATCTAAATTCAATGGGATCAACCTTCTTTCTCTACCTAAAGATTCACACGGATATGACGTATTCATGCTATTCAATTGAAATAAGACATCACAATTCAAATGAAGGATGCAATGTCATGCATATAAAAGAGAATCTCCCACACATTTAACGATATAAATTTTAGAGATTATAGATCTTACGAGAACACTCACGCTCACAAATGAATTCAAGCATGTAAACATTGACCCATAGGCGTTTCCTTGTGTAGATCGCAACTAATGTAGATTTGCAAGGCTCAAAATCCCCAAGGACTTGCAGGTTTAGCTTAGGATTTGGCAAAAAGGGCATGATGTAATTTCGTCAAGTGACTAAAATGGCTCCCTATTATTTTTATTTCAATCAAGCTTTCCACTCACTTTTTTTTTCTTTCCACCTTATTCCTCCTTTGTTTCAAAAATCATTTGTTTCAACTTCAATTTTTCTTTTCACCTTGAGGTATGTACATAATGAGCTAGCACCTTAAATTTTGTTTTTCTTCATTCATGATATTTTCAGCATTTTTTAATTTCAAGCTCATGGTGCTCTTTTATTTTTAGCTATAACCTCGTTCTTTCAATTTTGCACAAACCCCCAAACATAGGATTTTGCCTAAATTTTAACTTCATTCTCTTTTTCTCCTTTTCTCTCTCAAACATAGATTTTTAAAATATATCACAATTCATTTGGAAACTAGGTAGACATGAGGGTGTTAAGATAGAAAGTTACAAATGTTAAAGGAATGCAATATGGCTAAAAAATATGGTTTAGGCTCAATGGGGTTGACTAGGATCATGTTATTTGGAAGGAAAAATTAGGATAGAGTGGCTGATAACGCTCGAATTACTCACAAAAAATAAATGAGTAAGCAATAGTTAGCAATATAAATATCCCAAAATTGAGTCGTGGTCAAATCCTACATGGAGTGATCAAAATTTGAGAATCCAATGAGTAAATTTAGATGCAAACTAGTCTAATTAGTAATTAAGACAAATGGGTTGATGATTCCACCAAATTTCAAATAAGTGTTTGAATTCAATTATCACATTTCAACTAAAACATGGTTTAAACGAGTAGAAGATGACCTATGGGTGTGTGAGTTGGTGTAAATGTCAAATGGGGGTTGAAAGTGCTTGCTCAACAATGCTAGACAATCATGTATAGAGTGGGTAATCATAAACAACACAAATCCTCTTTCGATCTCAATGCTTCATATGACAAAATCTCGTTTTGTTCTTATCCATCTGAAGATACAAATCATCCCAATACCTTACGAAATCTCTCTCTCAAGTAGATTTGGCAATTATAAATGAAGCTACAATTTCTCTTTCGAGCAAACTATAACAATCAAATTCAATTTGCAAGTTTTAAGCCATTGTATCACTCCAGTTCACTTTCGAGCATCAATCAAAGATCTAAGCTAAGACTAAGTTACAACCTTATCCCATCAATGGAACACATGCTAAATACCTCAAATCCATGAATAACTGGCAAAAAAATTAAGCAAGACACTAGACCCACTAAATTAGTTAACACCAAACTCCATAATCACGCCTCTAGAATTTGGTTTTAGCCAAGCATCATAAAAGTGAAAGAAATTATACCAATTATTCTTTAAGCCATCAAAGTATTAACAATCAGCAATAATCTTCAATACCAACATTGAATTGAAACCTCAATTGTCAAATACAAAAATTTTCAAAACCCCAAAACTAAGAAGATATGAAAAGGTAAAATTTCAACTCAAATATTCAAAAGTCTGTTTTAAAGAGATCCAAGATACATTCTCTCTTCTTTGAGTTATTTATAATTTTTCCCAAAATTAGTTTGAAATCCCATGTGCGACCTGATCAGCGACATTAGGCGGGCTCGTGTACTTGATCGATGGATCATGGTCTTATTAAATGGCCTGGATAGAAATACTCACTGCTATGTAGTTATGGTTTTTGAGGTCGCTAAGATGGTTTTTTAAAGTTGTTCTTTCCAATAAAAATGTGATTTAGTATGAAAATAATCATTTATATTAGTTTTATTTATGTTAAATGCGGTACTTAGTTGCACGTGATAATTAACATAAATCACATTGATAGATTTATTTTGGAGATAGATTTTATTTTTGATCTCTTATTGATCTGAAATTCAGTAGGTTCGTGAAATATGATCAAAATTAAAAAATTCTAATAGCTAATCAGTGATATGGCAATTTGAGATCATTTAGATGATGTTTTTGGATATTTATTTTGTGTCTTGAAAATTAATTTAATAAAAAACAACTCGTTTATGATATAGTGGTTATAGAGATTATTTTATATGGTCTTCATGACTAAATTTCAGTGAAGTATTAAGTTCATGTGTTTTCTTTAGACCTTCCTCCATATCAGATGAAATTAATACAAGTCACTAAATTTAATCTCTAATTTTTGATAATCAGTATTGACTCTCTCTATTTGAGTAATATATGATTGGCTCAATGGATCTAGAGATAATAATATTCACTTGGTTTAAATTAACAGTATACACTACATCTGAGTTAGCTCTTGTTCAAAATTTATTGGAGTGAATATCTGACACTACATATGTATGTTGCATGAGTAGCTATTTTCATCAAAAATTTTCATTCAAGATGCATATATATCTATTAAGTGTGTTTTGAATTTTAATATTCAATGAATACATAAAAATTGTTGATTTTTGAAAAATAGTACTCAGATAATGTAAATGGTTTTTTAGAATTTTGTTCTATGTTCTTGATTCGTGTATCAATTTTACAAATAATGATATGTGATGAGAACTACTGAACAGAAAAATCTAAAATTCTATTTTGGCCAAACAACATTTTCAACCAAATTGATCATAATTTTTGAATTCACAAAAAAAACGACTCTGATTAATCTGAAATTTGGTAAATTCATATGAACGACCTAGTAAGAATATTTTCTTTTGGATTCTTATATGAGTTTTTGGTCATATTTGGCTATAGGAATCCCTCCCTTGATTGCCAAGATTAAATAATAGTGACGTATTTGTAACTACTCAGATTTCAAAAAGAGAAAGACTACATTAAATTGCAGCAAGCAGATTCAGGTCTACGAGACCAGTATACGATTTGTATGTCTTTCTATGGGTCGTAGACCAGTCTCTAAAAAAGGAAGGAAATAATATTTTTGAAACCAAGTCCCAGTACCTTTTCTATAGTTCTATGTACGAGTCGTAGCAGGTAGGTCTTTCTTTGAGGGTCAAGGTTGGTTTCTACGGTTGGTGCCTACGGGCCATATGAAGACCTACGAGCCGCAGACAAGTTCCGTCAAAAGTTGGTCCAAATAAAAGGTTTCTGAACTTTTCTACAGTTAACCAGGATGGTCGATAGAAAGTCCTAAGGACCATAGGTCCAATTCGTAGAAGATTTCGACAGTTATTTTAAGGGGATTTTGAGTCTTTTTCCTAATTGTTTTAAATCAAAACTAAGTCATTTTGGCCTTCATCCTAAGGCTTATATAAGGCTTTTTGAGTCATAACTTACCCACTCAAACCCCATTCTCCTTAATTCCCAAAACCTAATAAAATTCATCATCCCCAAATTATCTCAAGACTAACAAAAAAGAAGAAGCTAGGGTTGATTCAAGATTATCAGTCCTCCATTCTTTTTGGCTAAAAGTATTAAGGTATGTGGATATTCCACCATGGAGTCCATTTCTCCATGGATCCCCAAGGTTTCCAATTTCTCAATTCAATTTCAATTGATCAAGTTAGGGTTTCAATTCAATCTTTATAGGTTTCATTTAGTTAGAATTTATTATTATTTATTAAGTCTTCTAATGCATGATTTAATGTTAATAGTTGATATTTAGCTGAAATTACATTGACCTATGTCTAAATTATGATTTTCAACTATGAACCTATGATGAACCCATGAATTTATGAACTATGACTTTGTGAAGATATGCATGATTTTATGAAGTAATTATAAATGATTTGGGGATGCTTTGAAAGAGTTGTGATTTGTCACCACGCAACACATTACACATTAGAAGATGGATGCTATAAATTCCTCTGAAAAATCATAAAATATTGTGCGACCATACAATATACCCACTTGGCTGGAATTTCACTGTGTAAACCCATTTACATTTAGATCCCATAGTCTTCTTTCCAGGAGGTAAATAAAAAATCACCCCCCTCTTTTTGTACCATTTTTTTCTTTCTAAAAGAGGGTTTCGAATTGGGTCCCCGAGCTGAGAAAGATTGCAAACCACCTTAATGATTGTTCGTAATGGACCTACCATTTAACGTACGTATGTCAAAGTATCAATGATATTGTGAAAGGATTTCTCACTTACTATTATGATCATGATTGTGAAAGGTATTTCTCACATATGGATTCACATTGGTGAATGAGAATGTGGAACAAGAAGCTCATCAAGAAGCTCCTACAGTTTTGGCAACCCTTTGGCTGAACAAGTTACCAATGTGGAGTTTCGGGCTACTTTTCAAGTGTTGGCTCAAGCCATAACGGCACAAGACAATAGGGAGGTTGTGGTTCTCGTGAACCCAATTATGGGTACGGCAGCAACTAGAGTAAGGGACTTCACTAGGATGAATCGCCCGGAGTTTCATAGTTCTAAGGTAGAGAAAGATCCTCAAGTGTTCATTGATGAGGTATACAAGGTTTTCATGATCATGGGAGTGATGTTGGTAGGAAAGGCGAAATTTGCCTCTTATCAACTTAAGGGTGTTTCTCAAGTTTGGTTCAACCAATCGAAGGAAGAGATGGCATTTAATGTGGGTCCTCTTGATTGTGAAAACTGTAAGATTGCTCTCCTTGATAGGCTCTTTCCCCTTGAGATTAGTGAGCCAAAGGTACTTGAATTCATTAAGCTACGTTAAGGAAATATGATTGTGAAGGAGTATTCCTTGAAGTTCATATAATTATCTAGATATGCTCCTACTATGGTTGTCGATCTGAGGGAAAATATGAGTAAATATTTTTTTGGGAGTGTCCAATATGGTGGTTAAGGAATGTCGTACCACCATGCTCATTAAGGAAATGGAAATTTCTTGTCTGATAATTCATGTTCAACAAATTGAAGAATAAAAGCTTAAGGAAAGTTCTAGGGAAGAAAAGATGGAAAATACCGGTAATGGTGACTTCTTACATTCAAGGTCTGATGGACATGGTCATTCTAGGTTCCAACAAAGGTTTTCCGATTAAGGTTCCTCCAATGCTCTGGTTCTTAAGTTCAACAAAAAAGTATGTAACCCTAAGTCCCAAGGAGAAAATGGTGGTGAAAATGGATATTCAGTTCCCGCATAACAAAAGTATGGTAAGAGTCATCTGGGAAAATGCTTGATGGGCACGGATAATTATTTTGGTTGCGGAAAAATTGGTCACTGCTTGAGAGATTTCCATCTAGAATTGAAAAGGAAAGGATGGTAGGCAAGCTCCGCCTAGTTGTTCGGGTTCAAGTGCTCCAAAGCAAAACCGATTCTATGTACTTCAAACTCGTCCTGATCAAGAGGGTTCTCCTGATGTGGTTATCATTATGCTGAAAGTTTTTCATCTTGATGTTTATCCTATGATTGATCCTGGTTCTACTTTGTCTTTTATGACACCATATGTGGCTATGAGATTTGATGTTCTTCCGTATTTGTTGTTAAACCCTTTTTCTGTCCCTACTCCTATTGGTGAATCTATTGTGACTAAGAGAGACTATAGAAGTAATCCCGTCTCCTTATCCCACAGAGTCACTCATGTTGATCTAGTAGAGCTTGATATGTTAGATTTTTATGTTATTCTTGTTATTGATTAGCTCCATTCTTGTTATGCTTTTATTGATTGTAGAACCCGAGTGGTCAAGTTTTAATTTCCAAACGAGCTTGTCCTGGAGTCGAAAGGGGGAAATTATATGCCTCAGGTTCAGTTTGTTTCTTGTCTTAAAGCTAGGATACTAATTTCTAAGGGTTTCATGTATCATCATTGGGTTAGGGATGTAGATTATGAAATCCCTACTCTTGAGTCGGTCCCTGTTGAGTTTCCAGAAGTGTTTCCGATGACTTACCCGGTGTTCCTCTCGAAAGAGAAATAATAGACTTCGGTATTAACCTTCTCTTAGATACGCAACCTATCTTTATTCCTCCTTACCATATGGCTCCGACAAAACTTAAGGAATTAAAGGAGCAATTGAAAGATTTATTGGGTAAGGGTTTCATCCGACCGAGTATCTCTCCACAGACCGAGTATCTCTCCATAGAGTGCTCCAGTTTTGTTTGTTCATAAGAAAGATTGTTCTTTTCGCATGTGTATTGACTACCGGCAGTTGAACAAGGTTACCATTAAGAATAAGTATCCTCTCCCAAGGATAGATGATATTTTTGATCAATTCCAATAAGCAAGTTACTTCTCTAACATTAACCTCCGGTCGGGTTATCACCAATTGAGGGTAAAGGAAGATGAAATCCCGAAGACGGCTTTTAAAAATCGGTATGATCATTATGAGTTTTTGCTAATGTCATTCGGTTTGACTAATGCTCTGACGATATTTAAGGACTTGATGAATAGAGTGTTTAGACAATACCTTGATATGTTTGTGATTGTGTTTATTAATGACATCTTAATTTACTCAAGGTGTGAGAATGAGCATGCCGATCATTTGAGGATGGTGTTGCAAGTCCTCAAGGACCAAAAACTATTTGTAAATTTCAATAAATATGATTTATGGTTGAGATCCATGGCTTTTCTTGGTCACATTGTTTTCAGCTTTAAGAGAATTGTTGAGTCATCATGTTTCGGAGACCGAGATACATTTACTTGTCCATGTCTTCCATTAGTTTTCAAACTTTGTACGTGATGTATGGGTTACGTCCCAATCACTTTCATTATGATGTATTAGATGTCTTATTGAGACTTATGTTAGACTTCCACTTTGTCAAACTCTTTTGAAATGTGAAATGCTATCTTTTGAATTCGTTAATTCTATTATCTTGTATGATGTATTTGGAGTGGCTTGTGTAGGGCCTCTCGGGGTTCTATATGCGATGTTACCCCTTGGGTAAGGGTGTTGAGGTAGATCTTAAAAAGACAGATGCGGTTAAGAATTGGCCTAGACCTCTATCCCCTTCAAATATTCAAAGTTTCTTGGGTTTAGCTTGTTATTATGAAAGATTTGTGGAAGGGTTTTCTTTGATTGCCTCTCTATTGACTGCATTGACCCAAAATAAAGTTAAGTTCTTATGGTCGGAAGCGTGTGAGAAGAATTTCCAAAAAATGAAAGATAGGAGTACCTCCACTCTGGTGTTGACTTTACCGGAAGGGTCTGATGGGTTTGTGGTTTATTGTGATGATTCAAGGATAGTATTTGAGTGTTATCTTATGCCAAATGGGAAGTTCATTGATTATGCTTTAAGGTAACTCAAAATTCATGAAAGGAACTATGCTACCCATGACTTGGAATTAGCGGCGGTTATTTTTACCTTAAAGATTTGGAGGCATTATTTGTATGGTGTCCATGTTGATGTTTTCAACGACCAAAAAAGTTTGCAATATATGTTCAAGCGAAAGGATCTAAATCTTCTCCAAAGGAGGTGGCTTGAGTTGCTAAAGAATGACGATATAAGCGTTATCTATCACCCCGGTAAGATGAATATGGTGGCGGATGCTCTTAGTCAACTATCAATGGGTAGTCTTGCTCACGTTTAGGAAGATAAGAAACAATTTGTTCGTGATGTCCATAGACTAGCTCGGCTAGGTGTTCGGTTGGTTGATTCAAGTGAGGATGGTGTTGTTGTCTATAGTGGTTCAGAATCATCATTTGTATCAGATGTGAAAGCCAAGCAAGGTCTTGATCCCATTTTGGTCGAATTAAAGGAAGTGGTGCTTAAAATGTCCCTTATGGTTTATTCCCGGGGCGGAGATGGTGTGCTTCAATATCAAGGTCGTTTGTGTGTCCCCAATGTTGACGACTTGAGAGAGCAAATTTTATCGAAAGCCCGTAGTTCTCGATATTCCATTCACCTGGGAGCCACCAAGATGTACCGTGACTTGCAGGAGGTGTATTGGTGTAATGGGATGAAGAAGGATATTGTAGAGTTTGTGGCTAAGTGTCCTAATTTTCAACAAGTGAAAGTTGAGTACCAAAAGTCAGGAGATTTGTCTCAAGATATTAGTATTCCTACTTGGAAGTGGAAAGATTTTAATATGGACTTTATTGTTGGTTTACCATGCACCCAGCGACAACATGACTTGATTTGGGTCATTATAGATCATATGATAAAGTCGGCTCATTTCATTCCCTTCAAGGTTCTTATTCAGCGAAAGACTATACTAAGTTACATCTATGGGAGATGGTTAGGTTGCATGGAGTGCCCCTATCCATTATCTTCGTTGGTGGTACCCAATTTACTTCTCAATTTCGAAAGTCTTTCCAGAAGATCCTTGGTACCCGTGTTAAACTTAGGATAGCCTTTCTGGAATGCAGAAGTATCTGCCAAACTAAAGCCAGTGATTATGGCTGTGCCAATGTTTGTTTTTTGGCAAGTATGGAAGAGATGAAATGCTTTGAAATTTGGGGGTTCAATGTCTTATCTGAGTATGAGAGGAGGGATAGGCAAAAACTTAACCCTGTTGGCTAAGCAGCTATATCCATGGATGCAGAACCTACCTAATACTTGGCCTGAATTGATAAGATTTTTGACAGAGTATACACCTAGGATATGTTGTAAGGTGGTTTATTGGAAAATACCTAGGGTGGATACTTACAAGTGCAATACAGATGGGGCTTCAAAAGGTAATCCTGGACCAAGTTCTTCTGCTTTCGGTATTAGAGATGGTCAAGGCAATCTTTTACATGCTGAAGGAAAGAAGATTGGAGTGTCAAACAATCTAATAGCTGAAATTGTAGCTATGAGACTTGGACTAGAATATTGTACGAATCACAATTTGTTTCCATTGATACTGGAAATAGATTCACTGGCTGTCAAGAATATGGTAGAAGGGGCTTGGCACATTCCTTGGGAAGTGACAATGGAGATCAGAAGAATACAAGTTCTTAAGGAAGGGTTGGAGGTGGCCATTGAGCACACATTGAGAGAAGGAAACAAGCTGGTATATTTTATGGCTAACATTGTTTTTTCTTTTGCAGGTACAGATACCATAAGTTACAATGACTTCCATGCTCTACCTAGTGAATCTAAGACAATATTAAACATGGACAAAAGTCAAATTCCTAACCTAAGGACAAAAGAGCTACAAAATAGAAATTTTACACAAAATGGATGATATATTATTAGGAGATCTTAGCTTATCCGGTTCAAGGTAATACAATATTGTACATCATATGAAATACAAAGATACACGGCAAAAATAGAGACGAGAAGATTCACAGAAGTCGAAGATTACCTAAGGCAGATTAAAGTAACTTTGTCCTGAGGCTTTTGACAGTGGTATTAGTTCCTTGTTGAGCTCAACCTGTCAAAGCTAAGGGATGCAAGATACGAGGTCTGAATTAGGTAAAAACTGAGTAAGGTAACAGAGAAAACATTCAAAGGGGGTGAGGCCATCACCTACTGAAGTTTCGACTAAAATACATTGAGTTGGAGAAGTCTCCGATTGGGATGATTTCATGATGTTAGTGAGACTAGTTAACGTCTGATATGAAATACACCCAAATTTGATGTAGACAGAGTTGTTACAAATGCTGGTTAAGGGCTCTGAGGCTGGAGCACAAAATGTTGATGCAGAAGACACTGTTAAGGTTGCAATGGAGATGGAGCAAAAAATGTTGATGCAGAAGACTCTGTTAGGGTTGCAATGGAGAAGACGATTCCCCCTTTCCCCTGTCCTAATTTGTTTCCTGTTGTTTCCTAAGTTAGAATAGGGTATTGGACTGGGTTCTTGATTGGGCCTGCTTATGTAACTTTTGGATTTTTCTTAATTAAAAGGGCTTGACCCATCTGTTTTTTTTAAAAAAAATAATATAAGAGAGAGAAAATTTGGGGAGAAGGGCAAATCGGTCAATTGACCGACTGACCCTAAGCTTCTCATATTATAACACTTTTAATAAGTAATTTTGAAATACATAATATATTAAAAAAATAAACAAAAAAATACTAAATATAAAATAGAGGAAATTTGAAGAGAAGGGCAAATCGATCAATTTACTGACGAACCCTAACCTCGTCAAATTCACTCTTCTAATATATAGTAATATACTTCTCGAAAAAGTCTAATCTGTTTAAAGTTATCTAAAGAATGCCATAATTAGGTTACAACAAGACTTTGCAATGTTTTGCATTGCGTCATGTTTTCTATTAGCTAGCGTCGCACATCTAATTAAATCTATGTAAATGCTACAAATTTTAAATATTTCCTCACAAGTTCCTATCACCAGTCGTCAAGAACAAGAGAATTCACCAGATGTTGTCACTGGTATGATCAAAGTCTTTACTTTTGATGTTTATGTTTTACTTGATCCTGGTGCGAGTCTATCATTTGTGACTTCGTATATTGCTTTGAGGTTCAATATTATTCCCGAACAACTTCTTGATCCCTTCAGTGTTTCCACACCTATTGGTGAGTCTATTCTAGCTGAGAGAATTTATCTTGATTGTACCATTTCTGTCAATCACAAGGACACCATGGCTGACTTCTAATTTATTTGTTTTTATATCTTTTATCTTCTGATGTGCAACTATGAACCAACTCTTATCTCGCATAATAAGTAGTTTATCATTGTCATAAAATTAAGAAAAAAAATTTCTCGATAGGGTTCTCTCTCTTAATTGAGCTCGAATCTGGTCATGAAGTCCCCTTTATCTGGGAGCATTTTATCTATTTATGAGTTGGTTTTGATTAATAAATGCTAAAAAAGGATACCTAAGTACAAATGGAAGTATCTTATGAGCAAAGAAAAAAACGTTTGTTTCTACTTCCTTTCTCTTATTATTCAAATCCAATAATTGTAAAATCCACCATTTATTTGAAAATGAAAAAGGCAAACTCCTCTTACCAATTTGTATAACAAATGAAATAAATTATTCCCAAAATTCTTATGAACAATTAACAAACTTATCTCCAAAAAATTATGATAAACAGATAAATACTTGAATGAAGAAGATGAAGACGACGAAAAGCAAAAATCCAAAAGATGAACATCAAAGCGTTTTTCTTACTGAAATAGAGGAGTCAAACTTTTTTAGAGCAAATTTCTTCGAGGAAAATATGGATTTGCAGCAATATCAATTGCATGACCAAAGAATGACGAAAGAAGCAAATTTTTTTCATGTTGATCTCGTTGAGACAAATAAAAAGTTATCTGAGTTTGTGTTTGTCCATTTAAACAGCCAAAAAATGACTCTTCGATAAACGCAAAAATCCACAACAATATAATTTATTATTTCTATACACATTAAAATTAAAATATTAAAATGTTAACTAACCACACATCAATGTGAAATATGCAACAATATTGAGGACTATTAAATAAGTTAATTGAGGCAATTTAAAATTTTATTCATCATGTACAAAAGGTAACATCAGCTGAAAATCTGAAATACCAACAATATCCCTAAAATAGCTGGTTAAGCCAAGGTTTTTTGAAGCATTAAGAAAAGAGTAAAACCTTAAAAGCATTACTGTACGGACAAAACATTGCAAATAATACAGAAAATTTCTAAAGTATCCATAATTTAGAGTATACAAGGAACTCAACTATCCCCCATATATAGGGAGTAATATTAGATCAAAAAATATTTTTAATGTTTTTGGCTTAACTAATCAACGGTCCCTAATTGCTCGTATATTTTACCTAGACACTTCAACTAGGACTAGTACTAATTGAATACTTCAATCTTAATAAATTTGTACATATTAAATACAAAATGATAATCAATCTCTAAAATGCTATGCAAATATCACATTATCGATGTTATAAATATCAAACATGATGAAATGTGTTATAAAGGCTCAAATAATAATAAAAATGATTTTTGATTTAATAAATAAATAAAAAAATTAACCTTTATGATAATAAAAAATCTTGTAAACACGCCCACATCGTGCC
The DNA here is from genome assembly GCA_029582245.1 of Solanum etuberosum. Classification (NCBI taxonomy): domain Eukaryota; kingdom Viridiplantae; phylum Streptophyta; class Magnoliopsida; order Solanales; family Solanaceae; genus Solanum; species Solanum etuberosum. The sequence goes on from JAJONR010000873.1 coordinate 90,916, forward strand.
GCCTCCACGACCACCCTCTCCAACTAAATTGCCTAACCTTTTCCCCCTTTGTTTCTTCTTCCCCTCATTTTCATCCCCCATATTTCTAATAGAAACCCCCTTTTTACTTTCTTATTTATAACAATAAATCATAAGAGAAAAAAACTTTTTTAGATTCAAGTGTTAAATAGAAATCGTAAATAAAAAAAATATATTTTTTAATATCAAATCATATAAACGAAGATGGTGATTGGTGGTAATATGATTGTCCCGTGGTAGCAAAAGAAGAAGATAGTTAATTCATGAGTCTTTTTCTTTTGTGAAGTATGAAAAGAAAAACAAAAAATAATAAAGAATAAAAAAAAGATGTGCAGGAGAAAAAAATTGAAAAAGCTTAAAGCAAGTATCGGACAAAAGACATGATGATCAAAGCAGAATGGCGGTTGCTTTTTTCTTTTTTAATTAAGAAATTATTATTTTTAAGAAAATCAATAAAAACATATTTTTAGTTTATATATATATATATATATATAGGAGAGGTGATAACGCCTACGTGTCAGCACTACAAAAAACAGAATTTATAAAATATTAAAATTAATTTACAATCTGAAAATAAAAATAAAAATTGCAAACACTGGAAAAAGAACTGAAAAATACTAAATATCATATTTTCACTATTACTTTAACTTTTTACTGTTTTTTAAAATTCAAATTTTAATAATAGTAAACTACGTGTGTGACTCTTTTTTTGTGGGAAGTTATCATATTTTAAATTTGATATATTTAACTATTTTTCCACAACTCTTCCTTATTTATAACAAAACTAATGGAGATGATGATGATGATAATAATAATAATAATAATAATAATAATAATAATAATAATAATAATAATAATAATAATAATAATAATAATAATAATAATGACTATCTATATAGAGGTGAAAACGCTTACGTGTCAGCACCACTAAAAAAAATTATTAATTAGTAAAATTAATTTTTTTTAAAAGAACTGAAAAAATGCTAAGTATCAATTTTTTTTTACTATTACTTTAACTTTTTACTGTTTTCTAAAATTCAAATTTTAATAGAGTTAACTACGTTATATTCTTCCTAGAAAAGTGCTCCTAAATAATAGGGATGCATTAAAAGAATAACGGAATTTTCTATATTACGGTAGAGAAAATGCTCCTAAATCATAGGTATTTTATCTAGAATAAAATATAATAAATAAATCTATAACTATATATATAGAAGTGAAAATGCTTACGTGTCAGCACCACAAAAAAAGAATTTATTAATTAGTAAAATTAATTTTAAAAAAAAGAACTGAAAAATACTAAGTATCAATTTTTTTTACTATTACTTTAACTTTTTACTTTTTTCTAAAATTCAAATTTTAATAGAGTTAACTACCTTATATTCTTCCTAGAAAGTGCTCCTAAATGATAGGGACGCATTAAAAGAATAACTGAATTTTCTATATTACGGTAGAGAAAATGCTCCTAAATCATAGGTATTTTATCTAGAATAAAATATAATAAATAATTTTAAAAATAATTAAAAAAACAAAAGTTAAAAACTGTTCGTAGGGAAATGGGGTAGTTACTTTTTCCTTCTTATTTTTAATTTATTAAGTTCTATCCATACAAAAAAAACAATTAAAATAAAATAATCTAATATTAAAAAATAAAATTTTAAAATGATTTTAAGAAAAAAAGAAGAAGATAAAAACTGTGGATTTTTGTAGGAAAAATGGGAAAGTTTTTTTTTTTTTAAATTTTTTTTAATATTATATCCATTGTTGCTTTATTTAATAAAAGAAATAAACAACTTTAAGTTCAAAAAAAGAAGAAGAGGAAACCACGTCCTTTAAAAATATAAATCTCAAAAATAGCCACCATAAAATACCTAAATAATTAATTTAAAATTTAAATTTCAAATAATAACTAACTTTATCTCTAAATCAATGGTATTTGATCTAGGATAAAATATTGAGTAATAAGTAAATTTCAAAAATGATTTATAAAAAAACAGAAGTTAAAAAACTGTTCGTAGGGAAATGGGATAGTTACTTTTTCTTTTCGTTTTTTTAATTTATTAAATTATATCCATACAACATGCCTTATTTAATAAAAGAAAGAAAAAAGTTTCAATTAAATAAAATATAAAATAATTTAATAATAAAAAGATAAATTTTAAAAATGATTTTTTTCAAAAAAAAAAAAAGAAGATAAAAAATGTGAATTTTCATAGGAAAAATAGGAAAGTTTTTTTCCCCTTTTAATTTATTAAATATTAAATTCTATCCATTGTTGCCTTATTTAATAAAAGAAATAAACAACTTTCAGTTCAAAAAAGAAGAAGAAAAAAGACCATGTCCTGTAAAAAAATAAATCTCAAAATTAGCCACTATAAAATATCTAAGTAATTAATTTAAAATTTAAATTTCAAATAATAAATAACTTTATCCCTATTGATAAATATAAACTTCATAACCCATATCTTTAAAAAATACTTTTCTTAACAACATCATCCACACCTTCTTATACCAACTCTTCAAAATACAAATTCAAACATTTATTTAACAAAAAATATATTCAAATAAAAATCTAGATCTGATTACACTCATAAAAATAAATTGAGGGGACATATAGTAGTGTATTGTGTGTTTATATGCCCTCTTTCTTAATTGTTTGATGTGAAATTGTTATGTTATGATTGAAGGAGAATAACCACCATCCTCTCCAATGCTTCAAGGAAGAAGGAAAAACTGACGATAGAGAAATGGAAGAATTCTGAAGAATTTCATGGTAGTGGACCGTGTATGTCATTTTTCAATATTTTTAGTACATAAATTACTATTACTATTCTAATAATTCTTTCATCGATTTAGTGATTTTGCATTACTTCTAATATATTTTTTTATATGCAGATTGTGTGTGTTTATATGCGTTCTTTCTTAATTTTTTGAAGTTTGATGTAAAATTATTTTATTATGATTGAAGAAGAATGACCACCATCCTCTTCAATGCTTCAAGAAAGAATAAAAAACTGACAATAGAGAAATGGTGGAATTATGAAGAATTTTATGACAGTGGACCATGTATGTCATCGTTCAATATTTTTAGTATATAAATTACTACTATAATAATTGCTATATCAGTTAAGTGATTTTGCATTACATCCAATATATTTTTTATATGCAGATTGTGATGGTATACTATGAGCTATGCCACTATATTATTTTCTTTGTCTACTATTACACGGTGAACTCAATCAAGTAGTATTCTGTAGTGTTATTAATTTGAATTTTTCATTTGTTTGTTTTTATTTTTGATAGAAAATGAAAACATTCGACTACATAAATTGAAAAAGACATATTTTGTAATAATCGAATTGACATTTTCAAATTGCTATTTTTTGTTGTCATTTATAAACTATTACTATATTGTAACTATTGCTCATATTATTATGGTTATTTGATTTATTCACACAATATTCTCCTCTCTTTATTCGTTAGTTCATGTTTAGTTGATTCTTCAAATTCTTCATTTTATTAGAAACTTTGTCAATTTTAATTTTTTAATTTTTTAATTTTTTATATGTAGATTGTGATGATCGTGCTACAACAAATTATGTCAGTATTTTTTTTTTGGTTACTATGACAATGTGAAGGCGGATAAGGAGTAAACAAGTAGTATATTTTGATTTTGTTGGTTTAATGCTTAATTTTTAATTAATCGAGTAATTAGTTTGTTGATTTTTTTTTCTTTGATACTTTCTAATTAGTTGAGTTGATGCTTTCAAGTGCTAATTTATGTTGCGATTTAATTTATTGTATTGAAAATAATGTTCAAACTGTTAATAATTTTTTGATTTATTTTATGTACTTCAATTATTCTCTAATATATGTATAATATATATATTTCTGTTATGATTTAAATTATTATATTGAAAAATAATGCTATATATATATATATAATATTGTAATTATATTAACTAAATCACTAAGATTTGTATATGCATTATCTAGATATAGCAACTTTTTAAGCATCAAAATCTCTTATCGATAATTATTGCAAACCGTTATTTTTTGTTGATCTTTTTCCTTGTTTTTATTTTTAATTTTTAATGATTTTAAGGTTTTTTTCTTACACGGTGATTGGTGTGTATTCGGTGGATTTGAATTTTTATTTTTATATATTGTTAGTCGTTTATTATCTACACATTTAATGTATACCATTTATTTGATAATATTATTTACTAATAAGTTAAATTTTGAAATTGTCAAGAAATCAATATTTGATTATATTTATCAACTAACTGTGCAATGAGATGTGTATCATTTATTTAATAATATTATTTAATAATAAGTTAAATTTTGAAATTGTCAAGAAATCAATATTTGTGATTATATTTATCGACTAACCGCACAACGCGCGAGCACGTATACTAGTTAACTTAGTGCCAAGTGTTTAAAAAAAGCAAGTTTTTTCCATATATATATATTCTTTCAAATGACTCTAAGTGCTTGATGAGTCTGAGATTTTGACTCATTTAGGGCTTGGTTTTCATAGTTTTTTTGTCCACAATGTCTAATTCATGTTCTAAAATGATGTTAAAGTGTTGATTTGCAGCAATGAAGGCAAAGGAGCAAGGCAAAGACATTATCGGGCAAAAAGGAGCGAAAAGGATGAAAAAGGCTGAAGATAGAAAAATCTGAGAATCGCCAAAGCTACTCGGCGACTCGCCGAGTGGCACTTCAGCTCGCCTAAAGTTCCAGACCGCAAGCCCTAGGGAGAAGCCAAACTTGGTGATGGAAATGGACAGTTGGCGAACCGCCGAACGGATCGGCGATATCGATACTGATTGCCTAAAGTCATAGAACCCTGAGGTTAAAGAGCCAACACAAACCCGCGATGGAATGGAACCATTGGCGCATCGCCGACTTGGTCAGCGATGCTCGACTAACCTTGCCTAGTGATCCTGAAGGCCAAAATTTGAGAAAAGTATAAATTGAATTTCAAAAAGCAGAAAAAGGGTCCAGTCTTGAATCGAGTCATTTCCTGAGTAATTTTTTCATTGTAGAACTTTGAGTTTTTTTTTTTGGAGACTTTGTTTTACTTGGTTCTGAGGATTTTTCAATTGGGTTTTCGAATTGAGTTGATTCGAAGCATTGTAGAGATTTGGGAACCATTACCCAGTTCATGGATAACATAATTGGTAATCGTTTCTTCCTTTTTATGATGTGTGGCTAAAACCCCAATTCTTGGAGTGTGATCATGTGATTATTTACTTTAATTAGCTTATGGGTATTGTTGTTTACTGATTCAAATGCTAATTTGAAGTGGGTTTAATTGATAGTTGTGTATTAATCTATGAATTGTAGTTGCAAATCCAATTCTAATTCAGTGTTTTGGGCTTGCTTGAGAGAGAGGTTCTAGAACTAAGGTTATTGATAGATGAGTGTAGTTATTGGGTTGTTATGGGTTCAACTCTAGAGAGTGAATCTTAACTCGATTCTACCTATCTAGCTCGAGAGAGTAGATAAATTGAGGTATTGGGTTGCTTATAGTGTTATGCTTGTCGAGGTTCGAGAGAACTCGCTTGAATCGTAATAGTTGTTTGAGAGAAAGCTATTTCATCTATAGTCTAGCCTACCCACTGAGGTTCAACAATTGTTAGTATATTACAATTACCCATATATCGAAATTAGCCTATAATCGATCACATCCCCAAGAATTCCTCTGTACTTATTGTTTCCCCTATTTTTCTATTTGTTATAGTTGTTAATTGTCAAACCAAAAACCCCTCATCTGACATTCGTGTCAACCCCTTTGATTTATCTAAATGATTTTGATAATTTCTATTCATATAACCGATTAGACCACATTTATAACTTCGTAAATTAATTTGAACTTATACCGCTCACTGTGAGTTCGACCCCAACTCTTTGTTGGGTTTTATACTATATTATGATTGCCTACACCTAGTATTGGATGAGTTGTAGTTGAGCGTTTATCAAAAATGGCGCCGCTACCGGGGAGTGGTGTTTAGAATTCTCTTATTAAAGTTTAGATTGTGATCTTTTTGTGTTGTAGTTGAATCGACTTACCTTATTTGTATTTTTGTTGGTTGTTTGTGAACAGAGGACGAGATGAGTGTGAACGGAAGTAACGGTAGTCAACTTGGACACCAAGATGACTTGGGCAATTTGAATGATGTCAATGAAATTCACTTGGGTGGTGTAGGTGTTACTCGTTTAACTCATGTTGAGGAAATGTTGTGTTCCACGTGACAAGCACGATGCTGAAACTATTACAAATGAAAGGGTTGTTTGGAGGCTTGGCTCATGAGGATCCCCATGACCATATTCAGAATTTCGTGGACGTTTGTGGTCCCTTCTCTTTCAAGAACATCTCCCAAGACTCTGTACGACTTCGATTGTTCCCTTTTTCACTGATGGGGGAGGAAACCAAGTGGTTAGCGGACCTACCAAGGGACTCCATTACCACTTGGGATGAACTTACTGAGGCGTTCTACATAAGGTTCTTTCCTCCTTCGAGGATGATGTCATTGAGACATAATATCCAAGGTTTCAAAGGCTTGGATGGTGAGCTAATCCACGAGACGTGACTGAGATTTCAGAAATTATTACTTCAATGTCCGACTCACGGACATCCTAACAACGTATTGTTACATCACTTCTACCGAAGTCTAGATTCGGTGAACAAAGATGTGGCTGATCAACTTGTCCGAGGAGGTATTATGCAACAACCTTTGGAGATAGCGTCATCCCTCCTTGATGGGATGACGAAGATAAACAGAGCTTGGTATACTCGGGAGGATCAGGTGTCTCCTTTGAATTTTAGGATGACAAAGGAGAAAATAGAAAAATACCAAGAGCGGGATCAAAACATGGCTAAAATGATGACCCAATTGGATCTTTTCTCAAAAAAAATATGATGGGTAGTGGTACTAGAGCTGTGAATGTTGTTGGTGTTAGTGGGGTGACCCCCCATGATGCACACTTTGATGCTCTATATAATAAGAAAGTGAGTCTCTTTGCAAATCAAGGAGGGGGTTTCCGTCCGAGCTATCCAAGGCCGGGAGAGAATCAAGGTTGGAATAGAGAGCATGATGACGGTTGGAGAGACCGTGATAGGGAATGGCGTGAGCATGGAACTAATTAGAAGGAGAGAGATGGGGACAAGGAGATATGTACCTCCCCATGAGCATCAAAAGCCTAAAGAGCAAAGGGTGGACCCGGAGAGTTTCCGCACGGAAGATATGCTTTCACGCATTCTCAACAAAGTGGAAAGGTCGGACAATGTTTTGAAAGAAATAAAGGATGACGTCTCAACTCTCAATCAGACTTTTACTTCTCACTCGGTGTCCATTAAGCAGCTGGAGACACAAATGGGTCAAATCTCGACTCATTTGAATCCAAGGCCAAAAGGGGAACTACCGAGTGAAACCATGGCCAATCCCAAGAATGAAACTTTAATGGGTATCTTCGTCGTGCCACAACGTTAAATAAGGCGCTTCTTTGTGTGGTTGATCTCTGTGCTTTATTATGATTTGTTGAATGTGTGGTGTGAATGTCTGCCCATATTTAGTTTTAATTGTGTTAATTGGCCTTAAATCATGAAATCCCGAGTTTGAGCATGTTTAATTGTGTGGGTTGTGTTTAATTCGTTGTGGGTCTAGTGGGGGTGAAGTCTAAGTAACCCCGAATTATGCCGATTGTCGTATTTTGCCCAATGATAGAGCGGTTGACGTCATTCTTAAGGGCGAAAGACGTCAATTGACCAATTTTGTCCGAATCGGGGGAAGTCTATGTACCCCGTGGGCATGGGTAGTATGGGTTTGAACCCAATTGCATAGAACAATAGTTTAATTTTTATTTTCATGGGCTGCGTGTTAGATTTTAAAGGTCGGGTTAAAAATCTGGCATATTGGACTTTTCGGCCGGCGAGCTGGGTCGAGCTCACCGAGTGGTTCGCTTAAATTCCCCCAGATCGCCTTTTAATTCTCCATTTTGTTGGCTTGAGTTTTGTAACTTTCGGCGATACGCCTGAGCTCGCCGAAAGTCCCTTCTGGTCGCCCTTTGGCACCCCGAATTCCTGTAATTATTCTGTAACATTCGGCGAGCTACTTATAGTTCACCGAATGGTGTCGGCTATTCGCCGAAAGGCCCTGAACATCGCCAACCTATTCTAGATTTTTGCAGATTTTACTCTGGAACTTTCAGCGAGCCCGACTTGGCTTGCCAAAGGGGTTCGGTGAGTCTTTCTGTGCAGTTTTAAAACTTTGAATTTTTTTTCAAATTGCATCTAACGTGTGTGGTTTTGTTTTGAAGAAATGGTTAGACCTAAAGTCGCTGGAAGGATCAACTGCCCCAAAAGAGGGCCAGAGGGATAGTTATCAACGAGGAGGCTGCAGCCTCCTCGGCCCCAGTTTCCAAACTTCTTCCAAAGGGAGGAAAGGGCAAGGGCAAGGCCCCCGTAGAAGCAAAACCTGCGGAGGCAAGCTCCGATAGTGATGGAGTTTATGCAACTCACCTCACCTCCTCTGAGGGTGAGGTCTACTCTGAGGGTAATTCTCTGGCATCCGTCTCGGAGCCGGAAGATGACCAGCTCCTACAGGCTAGGAGAGCGGAGCTACGCTCCAAGTCGATGAATGATCTGTCTAGGATCCCGATGCCTCCTATGCCTCCTCGTCTTCCAGTGCCAGCTCAGACAGTAGTGCAGGCCCCTCCTCTAGTTCAGGCTCCTCCACCCCGGTCACTCAACAGACTAAAGGGCGAGGGTTTGAGGACTATTTTAGAGGAAAAGCATTTTTCCACAGATGGCATGGTAGACCGGTACCCTGAAGTGTGGAGCACTCTGAAGTTCCACAAATTTGAAATTTTCACAAAGTCCCGAGGCTCGTACATCCCTACTTGGGTCCGGGAGTTCTACTCTGCTTATGGGGAGCTGGTTCCAAAAAGGAAAAAGAAGGCCAGTATGTTTAAGCCGGTAGATCATGTGATGGTTCGGGGGAAGAAGGTGAAGTGCAGCAGTTCGGATATTAATGAGGTACTCGGGTTTTCCAGGGACTTCATGCATGACTACATTGATCTCATCAAGAAGAAGACCCTAGATGATCTAAGGGGTTGGTTGGCGCCCCTAATTTTTGATGTGACACCGAGGTGGATCGAGGCCGGTGCACCGATTGAAAAGAAGGACCTGAACGTGGCTGCCAGATACTGGTTCGGGTTTATTAGCAGCACCATCATGCCTTCACAGAATGAGTCGATCCTTCGACATTCGAAGGTTGCGTGTCTCGGTTCTATTATGGATCGACAAAGACTAAACTTGGGGCTGCTCATTGAGGAAGAGATGGCCATGATGGCCAAGCAGTGCAGACCTCCCTTCCTAGTATTGATCACTAAGTTGTGCAGGCGGGACCGTGTTCCGGTAGTTTCAAAGACGGATGTGGAAGTGACTCCCACTTTCTCTACTGACATTCGGCGGATTGAGGCCGAGAACCTGAGGGATGATGCCGACAGGAAGAGGGCTGCACCGGTGGATACGTCCCTGGTAGTTGATGTTGATATGTTGCCAACTGAGGCAATACTGCCCCCTCAGACCAATGAGCCTACAGGTACCTCTGGTCCTTCTACTTCTGCTACTCCTAGTTCTACTGCTTCACCTGCTCCCACTACTTCTACTGCTGCTGCTGCCTCCCGATCCCCTATCACCCAAGCCATGTTATACAAGATGGGCCATCTGGCTCATTCCGCTGATATGCGTGCTTCCCTGGTGGAGGACGATGTGCCTAGGACTATAGAGCGGGCGATTGCTGCTACCTTGGCCCCTATTAGGGCTGAGATGAGAGAGAATAAAGAGTTGATTGATGGCCACATGCTTGCATTGGATGCCCTTACTGTGAGGTTTGAGGCTTGTGAGCAGGGTCAGGGTGATTTTGCTGTTGTGACGGCCTTGAAGGCCGATGTTGTTGGGCTGCGCAAGGATTTGGAAGAGCTGAAGTCCACATATTTGTTGATGTTGTTTAGCACAGTTGAGATTCCTGACATTTCAAGCACTGATATTCCAGCTAGTTCTGAGGTTCCTCCGGCTACTACGACCGGAGATGTTGCTAGGGCTGATGATGCAGATGTCGAGTCTGACGCAGATACTGATGAGAAGGAACTGGGTGTCTGTGATGCTTCTATGTATGATGAGTTAGCAGATCTTGAGGGAGCCATAGTTGAGACAGCTGTGCAGGCATCACTCAGAGATACCTCGATGGTGGGCTCCAGTGGAGCCAAGGATGTTGCTGAGCCGGGCACTGATGCCCAGACAGATGGAATCACCGACATGTAGAGCTCACCCCAAGCTTAGCCTGGCAGGATGACCCTTTTACTCCATTTCTGTCATTTTTAGACTATTTCATTATCTCTTTGCATTTGAGGACAACTGCTAGACTAGTTTGGCGGGGTGAGGTATTTTGATACCTACCTCTTTTGGGTTGTTTTGTGGAAGTTTGCTATTGTTGTTTTGTGAATGTTGGATCGTATCTTGTGTTTTGATATATATTTGTTTTTGATCCATAGATTTGGTCCATTTTTTTAATGTGCAAATGGTTTTGAACTGCTTATAAAAATTTCCACCTCTTAATGTATGTAAATGTGGTTGTTCTCTTGCAATTTCGAGTGTCGGTTGTGATCAATATCGATGACTTGAATAGGGCTCTTGTTTGAACGACATGTGTGTGCAAATCCGATGAGGTGAATTGAGTTGCATAAGTCATATGTGAACTCGTAGCATCTCAGTGTGACTAAGCCGGTTGTTGAGTGAAACTCTTGTGATGATCATTGCACGCTAGCGAAAATGGTAAAGTCTTGTTTTGATTATTGTGTTGAATGTCGTGTGTGGTGAGGTTGTCTTGAAATGCATGCTTGGTAATACCTAGAACTTGTCCTGTTGGTTCAATTTGCTAGTGTGAGCGAATGATAGAGATGATCTTAGGCACAATTTGTGGAGAGTGAGCCAATGTTGCCATTATACCTCTTTGTGACCACCTTGTGAGAGTGTGAACATAGCTTGGAACCATTTGAGCCTATCCTTTTCTTTGGATGAACCTTGAACATAAATGACCCATTTCCTTCCTACCTAAAATCTTCATGGAGCATTGGTTATGTTGAATAGCCAACTTAGGCCAAAGGCCTAAGTTGGGGTTATGGTGAAAAAGAAGGAAAATCAAGAAGTTTGAGAAATTCACCTCTTGAAAGAGTGTGTGGAAAAAGATGGAACCCCTTCATATATAAAACAAAAGAGAAAAATAAAAAGAAGAAAAAGATCGAAAAAGAAAAGAATTGTAGAAATAAAGTGAGCAAAAGAAATGGGGTATCCAATGAGTCGTACTTGAAAGAATAGGGTGTGGATTTTGAAAAGAAAAAAGTGTGATAGAAAAGGAGAAAGAATGAAATGCAGGCCATGCTTCATGAAGGTAGAAGTCACTAAGCCTAAATGATCATACCATTACCCTCAGCCCCGTTACAAGCCTTGAAAGATCTTTGTGATCTTAAATGAGCTTATTATCATGTTGATTGGAAAATACGGACAAGCCTATGGGGAAGAATCATGCATGTGTTTGTTTTTGAGAGAGTGAGAGTTGCTTTGATTCCGAAATTCTAAAAGTTGATGAGCTTTTTGTGAGCATGGAATCGTTTTTTATGTGAGGGCATTCGAATGCTTTTGTTGAGCTTGAACTTGCATTTGAAGCAAGCATTGTGAGCTTGAGTCCATTTGATGATGGTTAGTCACAATTTGAAACTTAGAGTGCACAATTGAGCATTGCATGTGTAGTTTGAACCTCTTGTGTTCATTCATGTTGAGACTTGAGTAGCACTATTTGTAGACATCCTTATTGAATTGATTGATTTTGAGTTTTACTTGAGGACAAGCAAAAGTTTAAGTTGGGGGTGTTGATGAGTCTGAGATTTCGACTCATTTAGGGCTTGGTTTTCATAGTTTTATCACCCTCAATGCCTAATTCATGCTCTAAACTGATGTTAAAGTGTTGATTTGCAGCAATGAAGGCAAATGAACAAGGCAAGGACATTACCGGGTAAAAAGGAGTGAAAACGATGATAAAGGCTGAAGATAGCAAAAGCTGAGAATCGCCAAAGCCACTCGGTAAATCACCGAGTGGCATTTCAGCTAGCCTAAAGTTTCAGACCGCCTGCCATGGGGAGAAGCCAAACTTGGTGATGGAAATGGACAGTTAGTGAACCGCCGAACGGATTGGTGATATCGATACTGATCGCCTAAATTCACAGAACCCTGAGGTTAAAGAGCCAAGGAAAACCGGCGATGGAATGAAACCATTGGCACATAGCCGACTTGGTCGGTGATGCTCGACAAACCTCACCTAGTGATCCTGAAGGCCAAAATTTGAGAAAGTATAAATTAAATTTCAAAAAGCAGAAAAAGGGTCCAGTCTTGAATCGAGTCATTTCCTGAGTAATTTTTCCATTGTATAACTTTGAGTTTTTTTTTTGAAGACTTTGTTTTACTTTGTTTTGAGGAGTTATTGGATTTTCGAATTGAGTTGATTTGAATCATTGTAGAGACTTGGGAACCATTACCCAGTTCATGGATAATATAATTGGTAATCATTTCTTCCTTTTTATGATGTGTGGCTAAAACTCCAATTCTTGGGGTGTGATCATGTGATTATTTGCTTTAATTAGCTTATGGGTATTGTTGTTTACTGATTTAAATATTAATTTGAAGTGAGTTTAATTGATAGTTGTGTATTAATCTATGAATTGTAGTTGCGAATGCAATTCTAATTCAGTGTTTTGGGCATGCTTGAGAGAGAGGTTCTAGAACTAAGGTTATTGATTGATGATTGTAGCGATTGGGTTGTTATGGGTTCAGCTGGAGAGAGTGAATCTTAACTGAATTCTTCCTATCTAGCTCGAGAGAGTAGATAAATTGAGGTATTGGGCTGCTTATTGTGTTATGCTTGTCGAGGTTCGAGAGAACTCGCTTGAATCGTAATAGTTGTTCGAGAGAAAGCTATTGCATCTATAGTCTAGCCTACCCACTGAGGTTCACTAATTGTTAGTAAATTACAATTACCCATATAGCAAAATTAGCCTATAATCAATCACATCCCCAAGAATTCCTCTCTACTTATTGTTCCCCTATTTTTCTATTTGTTATAGTTGTTAATTGTCAAACCAAAAATCCCCCATCTGACATTCGTGTCAACCCCTTTGATTTATCTAAATGATTTTGATAATTTCTATTCCTATAACCGATTAGACCACATTTATAACTTCGTAATTGAATTCGAACTTGTACCGCTCCCTGTAGGTTCGATCCTATCTCTTTGTTGGGTTTTATACTAGATTACGATCGCCTACACCTAGTATTAGATGAGATGTAGTTGAGCGTTTATCAGTGCCAAAGTTCCTTACCTACTTGCTAATGATTAATTTTTCATGAGACGGATGCCAATCATCTATCATAGGAAAAAGTCTTTTCATTTTCGAAACTAAATAAAAACTACTCTTAAAATTAAAAAGTTAACCGGCTCAAAGGTTTTCCTTTAAAAAAATCAAGGTCATTAGAAGAATTAAGAGATGGACGAGATATTCTACTTGAGAAAATTAAAAACAAAACAACAAGGTCAGACCGGCCAATTAAAAACAATTAACTAGTCTCAGGTATCAGGCTGGGCCGGGTTACCCATTAGTTGGTTGGTATGCTCCAGGCCTGTCACGATCCAGGGGTACACCTTAGATGTAACATGGCGTACTAGACCCCGAAAGGCCTAACACAAGCCACTTAGCATATCATAACATAAAGTACGTAGAGATGATGCGGGAATTTTTAAACATTTTTCATAACAATCGAAGTCTCATAAAAGCAAAGCGGAAATCTTACTACACTTGTCTCAAACCATATAATACAACTTTGAATACTCTTGGGTCACAGCCCATACAATAGTTTAAAAGATAAGGAAAAGACATAAAGGAAATTGTGGCTTTATCCTCGATGCTATGAGGACTCACCAATCTTCAACTCCTTTGCACTTCTAGAAACCTATCCTCAAGAATGGAACTCAAAGTCGTCGGACCATACATTTGATACGAATGTAGGCAAGAGTCTGCGTTAGTACAAAATGTACTAAATATGTTAGCTAGCATAACATCATAAGAGCATATCATAATGGTTAGTCAACATGAGACATAAACATAAGAGATAATAACATGGTCATAAGCATAATCTCCAACATAGTCATAACATGAGCATAAGTCAACATAAGACATTATCCAATAACATAAGAAACACCACATATTCATAAGCTTAGTCCATACTCAAATCCTCTTAACATAAGAGAAACTTCATAAGTAACCTTCAAGTTATACTAGTGCAATGCATAGATGAGATTCCATAATCCCACCTAGGCTAAGTACCACTTTTAGGCCATCATACCTCTTTATCATGTTTGATCTTATCCTTTAGCTTACTTCTCATAGACAAGGGAATCTCTCACCTTTATTCAAACCTAACATGAAAGGCAACTATAGCAACAATCCATCAAAACATACATCATGTAAGAGAAACACTTCTTAGGTAACCTTAAGTCATACTTGTGCAATGCATGGATAAGACCCCATAATCCTACCCATACTAAGTACTCCTTTAGGTCATTATACTCATTATTTAGGGACTAGTCCCTCTCTTTACACTTTAGAATACTATGAGGTACTTCTCAAGCACATCTTAGTTCATTACTAGGTTGAACCCTATGAGATACTCCTTGAGCATGTCTAGGTTCATTATTGATTTTGAACACTTGGAGATACTTCTTTAAGCAAGTCTTAGTTCATTGGATACAGAGATTGCTACTAGAAACCCTAACTCCACTAGGTGAAGGCTTCCATCTCATAAGACCTAACTTTGGGAAAACCAAGACTCTACTATGTGAGAGTTCCTCCTTTAACTTGGATAGTCCTCACATCAACTAGGTGTGGTTCTCCTCTCAACTTGGGGCCCGGACCCTACCTTGTGTGACTCTCCATCTCATTTTCAATATCCATTTGGGGCCAAGCATACACCCCTTAGATTCATTATTAATCCTTGCTTAACATTCATGTCTCATGGAAGAATGTCCTTGACAATCAATCCATGTTCAAGTGATTCTATCACTTTATACATTCAAGCATTCATAAGGTAGGTTAGGTGAGTATAGGTCTTTCACCACAATTCTACCTATTAGACTTCTATTCTCATATAGACTTTACTCTCAAAGCCTTAATATACATAATTCATCACATTGGCTTTACTCTGAAAACCCTAGTATTCAACATTCATGACTACAAGCCTTACGCTCAAAGCTTTACTTCATACAATCATCATACATATCTAGATCACAAGACATTCAAGTCACAAGCTTTATCTTTAAGCAATTCTAGTCATAATTCATCATAAAGGTTCAATATGAAGCTTTACTAGTCATGATCCATCACATATACTATAATATAATTCAATTCATGTCTACTTGCTTTTAATCTTGAACAATTACTATACATAACATCAATTCTAGAAGATCACCTATGAATCCTCAATTTCACTTCACAAGGCATAAACCCACATTCATCAATTTTATCAATTAGACTAGGGTTAGCCATAGAAAACATGTAATATCTTCATAATAACATAATTCAATGCTAAATCAATCATAAACAAGTACTACCCACTCAATTGGATTCATACTCAACACTACCCACAATATAGGAAGAAACCCTAGCTAGAATTGGGGGTTCATCTTCACAATTGGGGGAAATCTAGGGGGACTCCATGGATGGAAGAATCCATGGATGACTAAGCTAACATACTTTGATTATAAAGCTCTCACAAAATCTTGCAACAATGGAGGAATTTGACCTAGCTTGGTTCTCTTCTTCACTTTCTAGAGAGAGAATATTTGAGAGGGAATTGGGTTCTTTTGGGTGAGTTGAAATAATGATTTGGAATCACTTAATTAAGGGTCTAATAGCTTTATATAGGTGGTCTAATTACTAATAAAATGACACCACTTAATAACTAATTAATTCTAGAATATTCCCTAACCCACCAACTTAACCGACTTAAGGGACATACTGCCCAACCCACGAGACCCCGACCCACGGGCCGTGCTGGTCATCCATGGGGGGGGGTACTGGAACATGGTTTGAAACCCCTTGACCCACGACCCTCCCCCACGGGGTGTGAGTACCCATCGTGGGTCACTGCCTTGGTGTAGATTTTGGGGTAAATTCTAGGGTCCTCCTCAAGGACCCTTGGTTGGTCCTTGGGGAGTCATACCTTGATGTTTAACCCCTAAACCTTTCATTTCTAAGTACGGGAAGCCTTATCTACGACTCTAATCCTCATATCAAACTTTAGAACCCTAACATAAGGCTCTAGTTTAGCCTACTACTTTTCGGGTGTTACAAGGCCAAACAATATAATATTACTGTCCGACCCAGTACTCAATCAGTCTGGCCACTTTATTCCATACCTACCGAGCTGGTCCGACTTTGGTCCGGTGGACTTAATGGATCCAAAGAACTGAAAAGTTGCCCAACAGTCACAAACTAATTAATTTTGTAAAAATAAATCGAGTCGGTGGACCGATGGACCGTCTACCGATCTCTTAACGGGCCGATCTAACTTGTTTGACGCCCCATCCGGCACAACACGGGTTATACATAATTTTAAGGGATCGGCTATCGTCCCGGTCTTACCGGTGCCGGTCCTTTGTTGGGGCGGTCTTATCGGGTCGAAGCTGGATCGACGCAACCCAGATGACAACCTTAACTAGAAAGATGTTATCTCAATTGCCATAAGGGTTACACGATCCCACACTTAAGCTCAAACATATTCCTTTGTTTCAGTTCCAGGTACTTAGACTTCTCTTAACCTGCAAACAAAACAAATTAAAGCATGACACTATAAAAATAAGTTATGTATTACACCTTGGTGACCTATCAAGAAGAGCTTGGTTTAACATCGTAGCGCAATACATGTTTAGCTCAAAAGCTTCTCATACACTTCCTCCTTCTTGTGATTCAGTTTCTGTTTCTTTTTCACACCAGAAGGTTCATCAATTTTTGCTCTGCTCCACTTCCTTTATGTCTACTTCATAATTCTCAATTCTTGGTTAGACCATTACGTTAAGATTATGCGAATCTAGAGTTGGTAGATGATTTTTATGAAGTTAGTGGTTGGTGGGTTTTACTTTAGTGGAATGAGAAGGCTTAGTGAAATTGGCAAGTTGACTAGTTAATGAGAATAAACGGATGTTTTCCCTAGCATTGGTGGATCAAAGGGAGATGACGGTGTTAATTATGGTATAGAGTTATTCATGTTGTTTTTATTAGTTCTATGTTATGTTGCATGATTTAATCCTGACCAAAGATGCTTAATAATATGTGTTGTACTGATACTACTCTTGCTATATTCGTTCTGATATGTAGATGTATTGCAGTTGATTTAAGTCTGTTAGGTGGAATGATGAGTAATTATTATCAATTTTTGGATCTCTCCTTTGAAAGTTGTATCTTTTTTTTGTCTTAGTCTATCTAAAAACTCTTTTACATGCCTAGACTAGGTCATGTGAGTTAGTTCCTTTTGTAAGGTTATTTGGTAAAGATATCGGGTGCTTATATTAGTTTTGGTAGTAAAATGAATCCACTTATTATTTTTAATAAATGATGTCAATTGGTTTCCACATATACTTGTTAAGGAGAAACAATTCTTCTATCTAGTTAAGAATATAGTAGGTGTCCAAATGATCCCGTAATTTGAATTGTGACAAAAATGTTTAAGGACAAATTATAAATTAAACTGATAAATCAGGGGTACAAAGTTACTCTAGAAAGATCCTATAGTTATATGGTACTTCACGATAAAGGGAATTTTAGATACTTGATGAAAAATATCCACCCTAAAATTTTATTTGTGTAATTGTGCATAAGTAGAACACAATTATCTGTAGTATTTAATATGTTGCTTAATTTTTTTTCCTGATTTATTTTTTTACGATCAGATTTTGTGTAGACAAATTATTCTTCCTTCCTATCACACTTTAGAGATGATGTAAAGAAATTGCTAATTCACTTGAGGATAAATGATGATGTTATAACTCGTGAATGGAATAATTCATAAATGATTTCTGATATTGATGTGAATGAAGTCCAAAATTACCAACATAATATAATGATGAATGTTTGAAGTGACTATGTGATAGAGTTAGTTACTGATCCATTTCCAAAGTTTACTTGGGTGTCTTTTTTTGGTGGGCTACTCGGGTGTGTTTATCTGTACTTTCTTTTTATATGTTCAGCACAAAGTTGGTCCTTATTGGGTGATGCCAACATCCTACCTATGACAAGGCCTATGAGGGGCTGAGTGGCTCAGGTTGGAGTTATGATCAAACACGACACTTGCTTGGTGGACTTAGTTAAGAAATAAAGTTGGACATTTGCTATAAGCTATAACTTTTGGCATGGTGGTAAGCGTTTGATCCTAACAAGTGGTATTAATGCCAAGAATGTCAAGATCCTACCTTATTTGCATTACATAAAAGAGTTCAGTAGGAGATTCACAAGGATAGAGTTCAAGCATGTCTATCGAGCTCAAAATGAGTTTGCCGATGCTTTGGCAACATTGTCCTCGATTATTCAGCATCCAGACAAGAATTACATCGACCCTATCGAGGTAGAGATACATGATCAACATGCATACTGTTTTCATGTAGATGAGGAATTGGATGGAAAACCATGGTACTATGACATTTGAAGGTTGATAGAAGCACAAGAATATCCTAAAAATTCCACAAGCAAGCAAAAATGGACCTTGAGGAGGATGGCCAATCATTTCTTCCTTAAAGGAGAAATCCCATATAGGAGAACTTTGGATTTAGGACTGCTGAGGTGTGTCGACGCCACAGAAGCGACAAGGCTTTTAGAAGAAATACATGCAGGAACCTATGGACCTCACATGAATGGGTTCACTTTGGCAAAGAAGATTTTAAGAGCTGGATATTTTTGGATGACCATGGAGAGAGATAGCATCCAGTATGTGCAAAAGTGTCATCAGTGTCAAGTGCATGAAGATTTTATACAGGTTCCACCGAACAAGCTTAATGTGATGGGCTCCCCTTGGCCATTTGCTGCTTGGTGCATGATGTTATTGGACCCATAGAGCCTCCCGCATCAAATGGGCATCGTTTCATCCTAGTAGCTATCGATTATTTCACAAAATTGTCCCTCAGTTCCCGCCATATCTTTTTTTGGAGGTACATAGCTATATGTTGCTCCACGCCATTATTACTGCTACTTGTTTGAGTTCTCCATATTCATAGCATGTCTCAATCTCTACAGATTTGTCAAAGAATGCTCCTATCTGTATTTAACTTTTCAAAATTTTGGAATGATAGTAACAATAAAAGTTTGAAAGTGCTCAACTTCGTGTTCAAATTTTCTCCAGTTGTCTGTCCCAACAGGTGGCTATTGTTTCGTGTGGTGATTTATCCAAAAATCTGGTTCATGTTCATGTGTTGACAAAATTTAAGCCGGATACTTTGTTTTAAAGCTTGTCATTGAAGGGACGGTGATTATAAATGTTAGTGTTTGTTCAGTTTAAATTAAGTTCTATCAAAAGAAATATGGACTTTTGTTGTATGGGAAACTAAAGTACTTGTATTACTTTTAAAGAAGTTTGTCGAGTCGAAACTAGTATGCTATTATAATCTTAGATATGTGCGATCAGTTGAATATATTTTCTCCTTAGCATTCCATCGCCCCTAGTTTTTTTTTTTTCTCAAAATCGTCAAGGGGCTGTTTTAATATTGAGCTTTCTGAGAGAAACCTTTTACTGGTAAGATAAGATTCATTTTTATGTTAAATAGCATGTCCTAAATTCTGCACTTTTAGTTAACATTAGCACGTAGAGATCTGATATATTTTCACTGATGAGTTCTTAGACATGGCTTGAAAAATCATTTTGTTATGGGTACCTATTTGTGGCTGACAGTATGTTCACATGGTCAATGGTTGCGAACTATATAACTTGTGGCAGAATGTCGTAGATGCTGATTTCAAGTTCATAACATACAACTTTGTTTCCATTTGGTTGAAGTTTTTTTTTCTCCCAGATTAGAGTGCTAATAAACTTAGTTCAAATTATATTTCACCATCTAATGTTCCTATTTTGTCCAGAATATGTTTGTGTTCTTGTTTTTGAGAGATTTGTGTACCCTTTTTTGACTTACAATGCAGCGAACTGGTGAAATTTTGATATGCTTCAGAAAATATATTTTTTTCAAAAAAACGATTAGACCATCTTTCTATAGACCAAAATAACAGGTTGTCTTTGAAACCTATAAACTTTTTGTCTTTAAATCTTGTGAGTATTAAGTTGAAGTTAATAAAATTTTCTTGTCAAGATTGGGGTGGATACTCATGCACATTTTTAGGCATAGCTAGTTAGGAAATGAATTTGCAAATGATCATTAACTCATCAACAACATGTCACATACATATAGAGTTTATTTGGGAAAGATTTCTTTAGCTGCTCCTTTCAAGACACTTCTATAGTGTTTAGGTAAGATTAAAGGTGTTTTTTAAGTAGGAAAAACTACAAAATATGGCAAACATTAATATACATTTAAAATAAATAGCTATAGTTTATTTTTTTTATGTTATATGGATATAACTACACAATAAATAGCAAAGTTAATTATATACAAATAATCAGAAAAGTTATTAATATTAAATAGGAAAGTTATTATTACACACTTAATTGATTATGTCTAGGCATGTTTTATGTGATTGGTTCCCCATGTTTACCCTCATTAATACTTTCTCTTTCATCAATATTCCTATATCACAAAATTTCTGTATTTTCACCCAAAATTGCTTCCAATTTAAGATAATTTTGATGATTCTAGGAGCAATTTTTGTAATTTGAATTCATTAGATATCTTTTAATTGATTTTTTCCTCATTTTTATGAAGATCATATTTGTATACATATATATTTCATCTATTTTTATAGGCTTTCGATTTAAGAATTATTTGTTTCTACATTATTTGTTTCCCCCAAATTTCTTCCAATTTAAGATCATTTTGATGATTCTAGGAGCAATTTTTGTAATTTGAATTCATTAGATATCTTTTAATTGATTTTTTTCTCATTTTTATGAAGATCATATTTGTATACATATATATTTCATCTATTTTTATAGGCTTACGATTGAAGAATTATTTGTTTCTACATTACAATGGCTATAGTTATTAAAAAAAAACAGTACAAGAAGAATATGAGCAAAAAGAGATTGAGGTTTGTGTGATTATCAAATTTGTATATAGAAGAATACTTATATACATAGATACTTGTATCGTAATATTAACACAAGTTAAAATGATGATTTGTGAATACAAGTATATTTGGATACATAAGTAATCTATTCAATTTGAAAGGTTGATTAGGCAATACAAGTATAATTGGATACATTAATACTATATTTTTATAAACAAATAGATGAGTTAACACCAAGCCTCAAGTATTATAGGAAAAACTCGACCAAAAAGAGATTGACGTTTGTTGCTTTTTCAATTTTTTATACAGTCGAATACTTGCACACTTTGCTACCTACACATTCAATTGTTTTCCATTTTTTTATTTTTGAGTTGTCAAATGTATCCATCTTTTGTTTAACGACAATATATCCATATGTATACTGTATTGGTGTATTCATTTTTTGTTTAACAACAGTGTATTCATTTTTCAAATTATCGTGTTCATATGCTAAATTGTTATACTTTATCTTGTTTAATATATTAATACATTAAGTTTTTACAAATACTTGTATC